>JACMIF010000156.1:33739-53669 GCA_014805445.1 Diplogasteroides magnus | reverse complement strand
CCTTCCCTGATCCGCCGGTGGTTTGGGCCGGGGTTTTGTTTCTGTTTCTTTTCCCCCTGCCCCCCCCCCCCCTCTAGAGAGGGACAGACACGAACTCTCCAATGGTGGCTTATCCCTCAAAGTAGATCATCTGCCATGGCATAGTGGTTGTGGTCTGCAACCCCCTCGTTTTGAACGTCCGGGGTTCAACCCCGGCATTTGTCTTCGTTCCGGGCTGTGAGTCAGCTTCTGCCTTCCCAGGTTCTCTTGGATGAGAGTGCTCTTTCTCTACCACCAGACGTCCAGTCACCCCCTTCTTTCCCTCTTCCCTTTCTCTCAACTTCTCCCTCTCCCACTCTATACGATGCCCCTTTTCTTCCGAATCAATCACAGGAACGTTTCTCTCTGCTACAGAAGCATTGCTATTTCGTCATCGACACAAGACCAGGTTACGGTATTCCTTTTCAAGTAATCAATAGTGATAGATCGAGTATTGATTCATTCGCTATCCATAGTAACTCACGATCAGTCTCAGTTGATCAGTGGTTAAGCACACAGTCCACTGACCATAGTAGGAGGTTGCAAGCACCAGTAAGCCTCTTCTTCACTTGCTATCCATCCCATGTCTCGGCTTCCTTCGGTTCCGTACTTCTTTGCATAGCCATACTTGAGGTTCTCACAGTCTATGGAATGTAAAGAAGTATGCAACCGAGGCTGTCGATCTCACTTCTCCGCCCCTTCCCACTCCAAGCGAGCCAATCAGACTGCGCGCAAGCTTACTTTTGATTATCGTAACTAAAAAGGCCCTTGTGGTTTGCGTGCAAGTTCTTCGGTGAAGTCTGTTAGTATCATATTGTGAAGAAGAGGAGGATACTGGCAATCTATCCCTTCCCTGATTATCCATCTTCGCATCTCCCATAGTGTTCATCGGTCTAGGACGTTGAGTCTCGATTTCCATTTGCATTCGATCTAGGGAACCGAGGCCAAAGGTGCTTTCATCCCAACATTGGTCCTCCGCAACAGCTGTTTTATGCGGACCCCATTCCCTTCCCTGTATCACTTCGAGTCAGTCCCTTCCCAGAAAGTCATTCACGGAAAGCAGTCCAACACACTGTATCCTGATTATTTATTAAGCATTCTCCAAGAAATGACACCTCAGAAATGAATGAAGTCATTCGATTTCAACCAGGTAAGAACTTTATTCATTGTAAAAGTCATTCTCTGTAAAAGGTTACGGGTGCCCACCATCAAAAGAAAACACATAAGAGAAGTTTGTAGAACTTCGACGAGTAGGTAGTCCAGCAAATCGATTGACTCCCTTATGCACACAGTAGACTCAATACATGGCTGATCCGACTTCCCGAGCCTTTCATTGCACATTCCGAGTCGGGGAAGACAGCAGCGCCCTGGATATTGCTATGTAATGATGAAATGGACACGGTGAAGGACGATGCATCTGTCCATTTCACATTCTTGGCGCAAATGTCCATGGTGCTGTTGTCTTGCATTCTTTGTCACCCCCCCCCCCACATTCACCTCCCATGGCCTAGTCATTTCACTGCAGAGGGATCACATCTTGCAATGACTTCTACCACATGACATCGGCTCTTCAATCGATTTTTTCCCAATCATCAAAATGCGTTCGGTGTAATACCGCAGTAAGAATGCAGTAACAAACCGCGTGATTCAAAGATAGGAGTAGCTTGTTCTTCAATCTTCGGTCTCTCATGAGGAGTTCCAATTCCTGTCAAATCAGGGAGGATCTTCAACGCCTTCGCCGCGACAGCTGTGATGTAAAATCGCATTCCACCACGAGATCAGATCAATGTACATAGGTAATTCTTTCTGCAACCACTGGTGACTCTAAAACATGATCTTTTAGTCAAAGACAAGAGTGCTCTGGATACTTTCGCCACAATGGTTAAATCGTGAGATGATGAACCATCCGTCCGTTACATCATTGTGGCGCAAGCATACATGGCGCTCTAGTCTTTTACTCATCTCAGATTCTACTGTTGCTTGCTCTGTTCTCCAGTTGTAACCCCGTGCTAGAGTGTAAGTCATTAAGCAGCCTCCCCTCCCTCCCTTGTTCCCTTCTTTTTGTTTCTCTCTGTGTGTTCGTGGTGGTGTAGGCGTAACTCACTGAGAGCGTCTCTAAACATCGCAAGTCTCACTCCTCCTGCTAAACAGCGTAACTCCCGGAATCTCCTGCTCGGGAAAATTCCGGAGAGATAAGGCCGAGGTCAGAGACGCAGAGGGACTGAGAAAAGGAGCAATCCGTGTTGAAAGAGCACCGGAAGCGAGGGATCAAGGCAGAGCGACAGAGATGCCAGAGCAGCGTGATCAGTCTTTTGTGATCTCGCAATTTATAATTGTAAGTCGTGTCTACCTATCGGATCAGTACATTTGATCTCGATTTATTTCCTGAAATTTTGAAGAGATCGTGAATAAATTTCTTATCGTTCTCGATGAGTAAGCGTGTGCGTTTTTCAGTATTAGAATGATACATGGACGGATATCTACCAAGAAATGCTGCTAGGAGAGTCTTGGAGTACTGGAGCACTCGAGTGATAGTGAACGCAGCTTCAGATACTGTCGCATGGTGGTGAAGTTATCTGAGAGCGCACACAGGGCATCTTCAGATTTTCCATTGGAATACACGATGAGGGCAATCGAATCACAGGCTGTCTACAGTATCCCTCTCGATCAATCGATAACTGCACTTCTAGACAGCGTAAGTCCAGAAAGGGGATAATTTACGACGACACAGGCCTGTCCACGGTGCGAATCGTCCGCCTTTATTACAGCATCTGGGGGAGTGGGACACTGGCGACGAGAGAGTGTGCCTATCGAGGAGAGTGGAGAGAAATCAGAGGGATTGAGAGACTACAGGGGATGGAGAGAGGAAGAGAGACTAGAGAGGGACGAGAGAGTGTGAACATTTGAGAGAGCACAGAATGGCTGCTGTAGACGCACATTTTGACCGTCTGGTGCTGTCAGTGGTGGGGCCGAAAATAGAGAAGTTCCCCGGACTCCTCGGAATAGCACTTAGAAAAGGGGGAGAGGGTGGATCCTAGAGGGCTATTCGACATTGACTGAGGAAATGGGACCACACTGGTGGTTGGGCACCGATGAAGGCGGGAAACGGATCTGCTGATGTTGAGTATGTGATATAGCTAAATTCTCCTCTATGCTTCTCATCCGAACTGCGTTGCCTATTGGAGAATTCTGTTCATTGTAACTATTAGAGGATAAAGTGCGCTTGATCTCAGCTTATTGAAAAGTATTAATATTTTATGGTTTGAGAAACATCAACAAGCAACTGGTATAATCTTATAACAAAAGACTCAACAACTTGAGATCAAGACTCGATAACAAAAACAGATGCACACAACTATGACTACATACAACGACTAGTTTACTTCTCCAATCGATTAACCTGATTACCGTATTCTCAGACGATAACACGGTCGAAATCCTTCAATGAAATCCCTTCAGAAGGCAGTGATGCGTAGTTCTTGAAGGGATACGGAGCTGGCACTGAGCCAGGTTTCTCTGCGAGAGCAGCTACCGTAATCTGCAAATGATCGATTAATATATCGCCGTAATCACAAAGCTCACCTTCGGCTTGGTGTAGTCGTAGAGGAAGAGGCCGGGATGCCTGTAAATTTTTCAGTTTGTGATTCGTGGGAAACGTCAGCTACAGTAAGCTCACTCATTGCACTGTCGTTCGTAGACAGCAGCCATGGCTGCATATTGGTCCACTCCTAGTCTGATAGAGGTTGTATTGGGAGCCACGCGAACTTCTCGGAGCACCTTAACAATTGAGAATATACGTCTGAAACATATGGGGACAAAACCGTCAGAGATGCATCCAAACATCTCTATCAATCTCGGTTCCCAAATCTTTCGCATGGTATAAACATGCAGGCCACATTTCCTAGTTCACCCCGACAAAACTGAGCAACAGCTAGAGTACTATTCTTCTTCTTCTTACCTAGACCGCTTCATCCAAAAAGAACTTACAATTAGCCGCTTTTGTGGAAGGAATTAACCACTGTAGCTTTTCATATGGTACATCAGTAATACCGTATCCCCCCCCCCATCTACCGTACCTCATGTGCCTTCTCTGTTGCTTCTTCCTCTGGATACAGTGTCTTCAGTCCCTTCACAACGTGCTTCTGTCTGTAGTGGAAGACCTGTCGCACCAGCTTCTCCACCACCTATAAACCATATTCCGTATCCGCGAAGTATTGAGAGCTACGGTAATCCTAGCTGAATATCGATTACCCCGAATGGTGAGGAAGCGAGAGGTTGGACTAGGGGCTCGAATCGCACAACACCGACGTCCACCTTGGGAGGAGGAACGAAGCAGGAACCTGATGGAGGACAATCATTGAGTGTCCGTTCAGTACATTGTAACTGGGGAAGGGAAAGCGAGCAAAGGTGCACTTTTTAGTCGTCTAATTCCCTCGGAGTTGTTGTCTCACTCATATGATGAACAATCGTTTGAGGTATTAGATAACATAAAATACATTTCTACTTGCTTTCCTTATCCTAATTGCAAGCAGCAGTTCAAGTTAAATGATGTCTTTACAGAGAAAACTGCCAATCAACCAGTATATCGAGAATACCCTCTTATTCAGATAATAAATAGGGTCAAAGCCACCTCAGACGTGATTCAACAAGGCTTCCATGTCTACAGGGGATTTCAGCGCATGAAACATATCCGAACCTGGTATCCTGAAGACGAGCTTCGGTTCAGTGTACATCTGCGACATGATGGAGATGCGGGAACGGGTGGGCGAATCGATGGGAGAACAGATTCGGGCGGCTACTTCCATCTGAAAAGAGAGCAGACTACAAACTGCAAGGGCCAAACTACAATGGGAACTTGCCCTTAAAATACAAAACATGATCGGAAATCCTATTAAATGGTGTGCATGAATAAGTGTAACTTCATCTCCAAGCTACAACTAATCAAAAAGAGCCAATAACATAGGGAAGACTATGCGAGGCATTTCTGCTGACTTGAGTATTTTTGTACATTATCATTTTCATGCTACAGTAACCCAACTACTGCACTCCTGCCGTAATCCTACAGTATTTAACAGCAACCTATGCGAATGAGTGGTACTCCAAACGACAAACTACAATCCCTCACCTGGAAAGTCAGTGTCAACGGCACCCTTCCCTGCATCCACGGTCCCTTTCTGTACGAGATCTCCCTGAGGTACCTGAATACCGTAATCCTTTCTTTCCCCCTCAGGAGTCCATACTTGATGATCAGGGGAGAGGCGATGTTGAAGGGGAGATTGCCGATGACGTGAGCGTGCGGAGCACCGTCGAACCATTCTGTCTGTAATCAACGAACATTTTAAAGGTCACTGAATCATATCCATATATGAAAGTTTTCCGCAATCAGAACGGGAAATATTTTTAATAGGGGTGGAAAAGGAACTAGCGAAATACTTCGGGGAACAACACTTTTTCGTGTAATTTGAACACTACGTGTCTCACCCCGTGAATATTGAAACGATGCAACTAAAGAACCGATGCAACTAAAGAAGAAAAATATGTCATGGACTGTCACGGGGAGGTATACAATTCTCTGTTATGTGAATTCGCATGTTCATCTTCTTCTACGCTTCTACTGGTACGTCCCAATGGCATGCCTGTCTCTGGATACATCTAATATAAACATCTTCTTCTTCTAACCTTCTCGAACACTCCTTCCTCCTTCTTCTCCCCGGCCTCTTTCCATGTCTCTCCAATGCAGAATTTGAGCACATCCGCACGATGAATGTGTAATCGGCCGTCGGCTGCCTCCGAGAGGTACTGTAATAATAAAGTAATGTAAAGAACGCATGGGATACCATCCGATTATGCAGCACATATATTTGGGGTATTATGTGTATGGCTCAAATATTTTGGTAGGCGAGTTGTTTCCAAAAATCTACAACAAAGAGTAGATCAATAGAAATATCACTATCGAAAGACAAGAGTTCAGTGACTCAAAATGAGAGGCCATGAAAAAACTGATTTCTTCTCATAAACATAGAACGTAATGTTTCGGCATTTGAGAAGTGGATAACTACAGTATCCCGAAAAATCGTTTTGAAACCTGGAGGGCGGGCACGAATCGTTGGTCGATCTCCACTACATCCACTCTTGCAGCGTTCGCTTCGATGATGGCTCGAGTGATGCCGCCGGGACCGGGTCCAACCTGCATAGGGTATGTTTCACACAGAGCATATAGATCGATATGAATTTCGGTGGTTAATCGCAAGCACCTCAAGTAGGGATTCTAAATAAGTAGTAAAAATGCATTTGTCATTAGTCTAAGCCACGCGGAGCGGTCATCTATCTAGTGAAAAGCGAACAGCTCCGCGGAATTTAAACAAATGAGAAATGCAGTTTATTACCGATTTAGAATCCCTAATTTGAACATGAGCAATCAATCTATTTACAAACCTCTGCGACACAGTCTCCTTCGCGCACGCCAGCAGCTCTTACGATCTACAAAATACAGTATGCTATTAGCATTAATTGATTCTACAGTATACCAATTATTTATTAATTTCTGACCTTTCTGGTTAGATTCATGTCCATGAGGAAGTTCTGTGATAGAATCTTCTTCGCCCGCAGATTGTAGAGATGAATGAAGTCCCTGAGTGCAGGGAGGGGAGGCAGTCGACTGGCTACCGTACCCCCGACCATCGCTGTGGAGTTCGAACTAAAGAAAGATTAGAATTGCAAAAACCAAGTCAAGGATCTATCATAGATAGATCATCCATCTATGGTTGGTGGACTGTGTGTTACGGAGATAAGACTCATTCTGCGGATCTTCACCAGAAACGACAATAACGTAAGACCCACGAAGAAGACTGATGAATGAGGGGTCCGGAGGTTGGGGAATGAATGAGGACTTCTTTCTCCAACTGCCGGCATTATCTAACTATTAGTAGGTAGGTACTTTGCACGTAAGATGAACGTGTATTGCACAGACACTTCCAAAAGGATCGAAAATTTATCGCAACCACAATAATATTAGCAACACATAGGATTAGCAACAACGAATTTGTATGTGATTTTGTGACTGGGAAGCCATAAACTCTTGTGAACACTGAGAAAGACGGGAAGGGAATAACTAAACGAGTTCAAATTACACAATTGAAAGCAAAGCCTTGCACAAAAAGGCAATCAGTAATGCACAAGCGGTTTTAGGATGACTTGCGAATAATTGATTTGCATATTTTCCACTAAAATGCGATAATTTGATGCTCTACAAACAAGCATGTTCAAAATAGATGATCAAGTAAGCATGCTACAACCACTAATACGAGCCAAACAAACATCATCAGTGAATGGTGTGAGGAATGAATTACAGTAACAAGTGATTTCGGTGGTTCAATCGGAGCAGATTTCTGAGAGCTGTAGAAGGGCATTCACTGCTTGGACCGAACAGCTGTCAGATCTTCCGAGATGGCATTGAGGAACTGTTTGTAAGCCGATTCCAAGTCATCGTTCACTATGACATAATCGAATAGGGAGGGATCCGCATCCACTGAAAAGGATTACGGTAATTCAATCAGGTCAAATTTATGAGAAAGATTACTGTGGCTAGAACTTACCAGCATCCATGTCTTCCTTAGCGTGGGCCAGTCTCTTGGTCAGAGTCTCTTCCGTCTCAGTGCCTCTCGCCAGGAGTCGTTCCTTCTGAACAAGGACACTGTGAGTTCAACTGGGTCAGATTAGCAATCACTTACCAGCACTGCAATAGAGGGCGCTTTGATCAAGACGTACTTAGCAGAGAGGTGCGATTTCTTGAGTGCACGGACTCCCTGAACGGTAAGCATCGGAAATCATTAGTCATCCTTCATCAACTAATGGAACGGGATATTTCGCCGTTTATCTCCTTGCTAATAACCCCGTAATACCTGCAATTCCACATCGAGTACGCAAATCTTGCCAGAATCCAGTACGTCGTCAACGGCCTTCTTACTGTAACAATATGCAAATGGTCCGGGTTCTCGTATGGAAAATGCCCTACCTGGTAGCGTAATTGTTGCCTCCAAAGGTGGCGTACTCCAGGAATTCGTCCTTTTCCACCATCTCTTGGAACTTATCCTTGGTACTGCAAAAAACCATTTGTAAATAGCCCTTCGGGTGCACATATTGGAAATAGGCGTAAAAATCGAGAAAATTTTCATCAGTATTGCTTTTAAGCACGAGTGTAAATAACTCGCTAATTGTAAGGGACATAGCTAGTATTATACATTAACTACTATCTCATAGTCAGTCAATTAAGACAGTAGTAGAACAGTAACTCACATGAACCAGTAGTGCACTCCGTTCTGCTCACCCTCTCGCGGGTTTCGCGTCGTGTCTACAATAATAAAATTGTCTTTAAATTAATAAATACATTTTTTTTTACATTTCAGATTTGTGAGTCCCGAAAGTCATTAACTGGTCTCCTCCATAGTAGCCGGAAAATCATTAGTAACACTCACGCGAAACGGAGAATGCAAAGCAGTTGGGGTGCTCGTCCTGTGCCTTTTTCAGCACCGTACTCTTGCCGCCACCAGAAGGGCCGGAGAGCACTATCGGACGCTGGTGCATCTTCGGAGGAGCCACTAAAACGAGTAAGTTTGGGAAAGTCGTAAATGCAATCTCTAAACATCGTATGACTTTTGGAATGACGAATAATTATCATTGAAGCTAATGTTACCATCAAGCTCTCCTAGAATCAGGGCGCGGCGGAACATGGTCAGTTCTTGGCACTACTGGAGAGAGCTGTCCAAACTAGCCAGACCTTGCGTGTAGGGAAGGAATATCAATGGATGTGGTCTATGAAGACCGGAAGCCCCGTGTACATTCCTCATTCAGCGATATATGGATTCATCGCCCCCATACTCATGCACGTCTCAAAACAGCTAATATTGCGAAGAATAGCGTGAAATTACAGTCTACACTACGCACGAAAGCATTCATAACATGTGAGAGATGCGACTTCGGCATGGAAAATAAGCGGAAGGGAGATTTCATCTCTCATATTTCTCCTCCTACTTCTGGATAAATGAGCGGATGGCAGCATCTTTCGTAGATTATACAGATAATCATCGCTCTCGGGGCTATTACATGATTGTGGTCGCTTGATTTTCAGAATATAAGACGGAACAAGATGGGGGCTTCTTCGTAAATATGCGAGGATGCAGATTATTCTCAAATCCCACAAGCTGTCATAATCAGCTTATGTTTACTCATATTGGCAAATATTGCTTTTACTGCATAAACGTGGCAACATGCGAGGCCAGGATGGTTGGAGGAAGAAAACTTTGCTGATAACCTTTTATCAGCGAGGAGAGGGGAGTGGAAAGGAATGGCAACGTTGTCGCCAACGAGATAAGAATGGTTGAACCTAGAGATCAGGGGACAAATTTGTCGAGCTTATGTCACGTCACTCGTTGGAATAAGCACACAATCTCCGACTTTTGAGCCAATTTCGAGCTCGAGACTTGAGAGATTGAAGTGCAGATAATTAGGAAAACAGCTGCATAGGGAACACTGTCAGGTCAAGGAAAGGGAAAAGGCAAACATATGGCAACGAATTCAATGTGTCGCTGATTGAATGAATGAGTACGCGAAAGTGGAAGGAGAGCCAGAAAATGAGTAGAAACATGGAAAAGAAGGCAGGGGAAAAGGGAGAAGAGCGAGCCAATTTGGTACTCTTGCCACGTCGTTTTCTCTTCTTTCTCTGCCTCTATCCCTGGCTTCGCACACTTTTTCGACGCTGACTTCCTAATAAAGATTGCGTGACCGGAAATGCGCTCACGTGAAGTCTAGTATAAGACTCGCGCAAGCAAGATACTTAGGCATCCATCAACCTATGCGACCCCCCCCCCATAGACCAATGCCCCCATAACAACCTAGGCATGTGCCGAGGATATCAATGAGAATGGCATGGAGGTCAGCACTGGTCAATTGGGGTCAACCGTCCGCGATAAGATCCAAAACACTCGGTGGACGGCCGAACGATGCAATAGGCAGAGAACATCGACCGTTCCCCAGTGTGATGTCGAGTAACAGGATCTAAGCACCGTTCCGACAGACATAAACACAATTTTGCTTATTTGCTACGACGCACCGTGTTCCATTAGTTGTCCGCAAACGTACCGTTATTCGAGGCAGCCCGAACGGCCTCGAAAGTCGTCTTCTGCATTTGTTCGCTGACTCGTGAACCCACAAGCATCGCCCGCTGAGTAGTCCGTCTTTAATAAGAATACCTTAAACAAGGCAAACGAACCAGAAAGCTCATCCAACGGAAAACGATAAATGACGGCCTATGCCGTTATCTTAGATGAAGGGCAAGCGAGCCTATAAATGAAGGCGGCTTTGTGTTACTCAAAATGTAGGCTGTGGGAACGCCCAAAGAAAAGAAAAGAAAGGGAAAGCTCAGCTCTGAGAAAACAAGAGATTAAGGACTTTTTATGGCCGATTTTCTCCGGAGAGAACGTGACCTTAGCAGGGCGCAATAATATTTTCAACGTCGTTAAGTGTCACTGCGGCAAAAACAGGTTACACGAAAAGACGTTTTATTTTAATAACAACAAGTATACTGATTTATTGCATCATCATAAGCAATTCGGCCTGAGAAAGATGTGAATCCGGAATCTAAAGCCGCGGAAAATATTTTTATACTACCTTTCCCCGGATACGGCTACACTCAAACGGGTTCCGTGACCGCGGAATCCGCGGGAATCGTTCGAATTCGAATTCAGACTATTTTGTCCTAAAATACTTCCTTTTTCTGTAATCATGTAGTAAATATACTGATTTCTTGGCTAATATTGATCAAATTGCAGTGCCATGACGACTGCCCACGACTTTCCTGACATCTCTTTATCGTCAATCGGTTCCGATGGATCTTCCGGGCATCGACTGAACGGCCGATTGGAGATGTCCTTTGAGGATCGCTTCAAGTAATTCCCTCTTCTCGAATCATAGTTTAGGCCAAGCACCTTAGACTTTGAACTTTGTTCTGGTCTTTTGATCTTGGTATTCGTCTGCACTAACACTTACTTACACTTGCACTTACATGTGCGCTATTTTCCACAAACGGGATGTTTTCGATAGCTGTTCGCAGAGTAAAGAAAATATGAGAAACATTCAGCCCGGCTAATTTCAGCAGTACTTCCGTGGTCCCGGACTCAAACTCGCCTGGAGCTGCACCCTGTTCGAAAGATACAAGTAAGTCACCCCTTCTTGGGATACAGTAATCAAGTGGTCGTTGCAGGAACCAGCGCGAGCTTGTTCGATGATTCGCTCGATTTTAATCACAGCATTCCCTGTCCGAAACGACGACCGTCTCCTGTAGCGGAAGAAGGGGATGATGAAGTGCGTAGATCAATAATGACTGTGTCTGTGCTTTGGAGAATCTAATTCATTCCGAGCAGTTTTCTTTCATCTGTGAGAGAAAACCGCTCGAAAATGAATGCACTTTTTGGGTCGATTCGAGGTATCTACTGTACTCGTCACTGAGCTCTTCAACCGAACGTATCGCTCGATTTTTGAAAGTGCTAGACCAAATCCTCTGGCGAACATTGGCCATCGTTCGATTCAGTATATCCCATTTCAGCTGGAGGAGAGCGCCAGTATGCGCGAAGAGTCAAGGGATCTCTTCAATGAACAGGAGAATCTGCGACCAATGGGAACTCAGGGAACGCTGTATCCGAAACTAAGACGGAGCGAGAACTTTGAGGTTTGATTTTTTTTCTTTATTTGGGAGAAAAAACTTGATTTTAGGCCCTATCCGTCAATTCCCTGCATACAATGCAGGTTACACGGTGTGAGGAGGACGAGAACGCGGAGAGATGCGAGTGCAGACATGATCAGTCGTCGGATAAGGTGTAGTATACTGTAGGATTACGGTAGAGGTGCAGTAGTAGGGTTACTGTAGCAGCATAATATACTACAGTAACCGACAATGTATCTGGGATTTAGCAGAAGTGCCCATGTTGGGTGGAACAAGTCGATTGGAGTCGGCGGAGCGGTTGTCTATCACATGAGAGAGACAACCGTTGCGCGGTGAATGATAATTGCACTAAAGTAACTGATAGTTATCATGATAGCGACACCCTATTGCAATAGCTATTGTCTCCTGATAGACATAGTGCATTAAGTTTGCATATCCTAACTGTGATCTGATATATTTGAATAGTCAACCTATTCCTGATTATGGGGTCATTTTGCCGCATTCTCCTCCATGCGACTGGTCTCTCCCAATGGAAACCCCCCGAAGTCGTAGGAAAGGCCTCTTGTTTGGAATAGCAAAGAGACAACCCCTACGAAGTCAAAGTATCCAGGTTACTGTACCTTTCCACTTGAGACCTCTTTTTACGCTGGCAAGTTCAGGCCTATGCGGACATGGAGCGTCGATTCGCGCGTAGTCTGCAGATGACGGGAATAGCAGATGGATACCTTCCCGGATCCTACGACGACAGTCCCAGGAGCAGTTGTCTTGTTGGTACGGTACTTCAAAATATCTATTTTTGTCTTATGATGACCCGTATGAAAATGGGGAAGAGGCACTTCCCGATTGAGGAAATCAATGTTGTGTCTACCTCATGATTTCGATCGACCTGTTCCCACTGCCCATTCCACGTCTTAGTGTATTCTGAATACAGTATCCACATCAAATTTCAATGTTTTCCGTTCAGGAGTCCGAGTATTGGTGGAAATGAAGTGTTGTGATGAAGGTGCCAATCTTGTGCGAAGGAAATTGAGGGAGATGGGAGCTACGGTACGCCCCCAAACCGCAACGCCTCATCTGACGCGTTGCGGTCATCAAAGGCTACCGTAACTCTTGTACTGTCAGATTGTCCGTGATCCGGGCGCATCTCCGACTCACGTGGTGTGGTCGTCGGGAGGAGACAGGGCTGCCCTGAAGCAGGCCATCGCTGCCACTGAGAGACCGTACCTGGTCGCGCCCCAGTGGGTGCATAGGTGGGTCAAAATTGTAACTTGTCGGAGCTTATTACGGTAAATTTATCTGCTGTATGATTGTTTTTAGTTGCTTCGAGGCAGGAGCTCGGAAGTCTGAAGATGACTACTCGCTCTATGATGAAAGGTATCCTATCACATCACATAAAATCATTTATCTTGATTTAAAAATACAAAGTGTAGTTTTCTTCTCCTCGTTATATGGATTCTGGGTGCTATTGATTGATCCCATTCATAGTTCGATTGATTGAGTTGAAAAGGCCGATATAAAGATTAATGTGCTTATTGTTAGCTTTTGATTCCAACAAAGTGAAGCGTTGATGACTGTTATTCAGACATAATCTATCGATTACTGATCAGATCTTGATCTCTACCATTCTCCATGTCGTCTATTTCGTTTTTTTTCAGATACGTATCTCTTCTGGAGAGGCGAATCAGTGCTGCCACATCGGGTAAACAGACGGATTACGGTAGGTATCGATTGAAAGATGGATGGAATATCGATTGAATCGGCAGGGAACTCACGGCCGGCCAGTCGCATGCACGATTTCTCGAGCGATGATACGTCATCGATTGCTGTCGTGGAACCGAGTGGAGAGGTGAACGTTTCAAAAAATTTTTTTTTGGAATTTCGTGCTTCACATGTACGAAATTCAGTTAAAATGTTCAGTGAAAATGTCGAATTGGTGGTTTAAAATGCTTTTTTTTAGATTGGGGACATGACCTTCGACAATCCGATGACTGCCACACAGTTACTGCAGAAGATTGAGATACTATCGAAGAGATTGGATAAAGTCGGTAAGTTATGGAAAGACAGACATTTGTTCTGCACCAGAGTATTTAAACTACTTTGAGATTATTTTTAACTTGATCAACTTTGAAAGAATTGCGGTCCTCAACGGTTACTTGTAGCTACTGTCGAATAATATTTTCGAATAATATAGTTCACCTTTTGAGTATTATTCTTTATTATGTTATTATTTTGGAAAACGAACTTGATATACCGAGTACAGACACTCCATCTGGCTGACGACTGTGCACTCTCAAATTTGCGTGCTATTTCGTCGTTTCTCTGACCATTAGCTATGATTTAGAATAGGTTTCACGCTCAACATATAGAAGCTGACTTTCAACTTCGTTTACCACAATAATACTGCGGAAATTGCCCGGTTCACCAAGACAAATATTTTCTCATGATATTTATCACTTTCACTTGCAGCAGAATCAAAGGGTCACGGTAATCGGTGTGCGAGTCGCTTGGGAGAAGAGAAGAGTGAGTACAATCATTTATCTGACCCAGTGACCTACCGTATCTCCAGGGAGCTCTCGACTACCGTACAAGCCACTCGACTTGAGGCCAAAGAGGAGACGATCTCATGGAGGGTACGGTGGCACTCTCACCACGACATTGCGAGGGCACGGTAGCTGTTCAGGTTCACCCTGCGTCAACGCGAGCCGAACACTGATGCAGCTGCTATACGAGAAGAGAATCGAGGTTTGGTAGATCAGTTGAATGATTTGCTGTGATATCTCTCGTTCTAGTCTGACCTTATATTTTGTTTTGCTGGCATCTGGAAATTCTAACCAATCTGAACTTCTATCGTCCTGTGAGAGTAACGGGATGGGAGTTTCTCATGCGCTCTGGCAATACTTACCGTAATCCTACTACCATATCACACTTACAATTCGACAGTCCAAATGGTGATCGATTTCAGACGTTCTCGAGTGTCTTCCCACAATTGTTCCTGCCGCCGCATTCTCAATGTTTGGAGCACAATTTCCCTCTCAGTTTTCTCCAATGGCCGCTCCACCTGTCACCAAGGTATTCGCCCGTAAGACTACAGTATTCCCGGTATAGAGGCAGAAAAATCTATCGATATCGTGTTACAATCTTTTGAAAGTGCGGTTGATGTTGAGGTACGAGGAGTGGATGACATGCGAAGGACGGTTCAGACTGACCTGAGGAAGATCAGACAGGTGACGGGTGGAATCTGAATCTTATTCGGATGTGACATGGACATTTGCTCTTCAATGTAGACACTTGAACAACTTATTGGTGTTCATTCCTTGACTATTGCGTTATGTCCATGGAGCTATTGTCCTTCACCGATATTTCCTCGCACTGCAACTGCTTCGGTCTAATGATGGCTATGTTTGACTTATCTGATTCCCAAAAAGTGATCATTTATGAGTATTCTGAAGACCTAATCGATAATCAGTAATCGATTTTAGGTGAATGTATGGTGGACGAATGATATGTTTCAGACACTGAAGAACAACGTCTTCTACACTCGAGCGACGGGTGCAATGGGAAAGGGAAGAGGTGCCAGTCAGAGGACACAAGGAGCAAGGAGTCAGACTGCATCGCAGACAGTTCCTGTACGGATTAAGTATATGCACACATACCAATGCCAAAACCATGTTAGGACGAAGTTGAGAACTTGAGTCAATCAAAGCTAGAAACCGGTATGGTCAATTAGACTGACGATCGGTCACAGATTGGACGACCACATGGCTTGATTCTTCGGCAAACACTGGTTGAATATACTTGCAGTCGACATCTCGTCGTGGTCGACCCTCCATTGCAGTCGTGCAGACTCGCTCAGCCATGATCAACGATTTACAGGTACAGTAACTCTTTCAAATGAATATCGCAAGTGGTTAGCTCCCTATTTTCCTGGACGTTTGTATTGATTTCACTTGCGACACAATAATCTATCAGATACATATACTGTATATGTTAGAGAACGGTGCAATCCTGACATCGTTTCATACAGTGATCATCGCTCTTACAGTACATTCCCTCAGCGGACGAATTCGCCAAGCGCCACGGGGACAGGGCGAGGAAGAGGGCAGCAGTGCTCAGTGGATTCTCCAAAAGGTTACATTTTGAATTTCCGCCGATTTTTTAAATTTTGAATTACACTCCATTTCCTGAATTTCCTAATTCTTCAGCGGCGAGAAGCAGATGCTTGCACTAGCAGACACTGTGCAGTTGAAGATTGTCAAGGAGGTTGATGGTAGGTTTGACTCAACGAATTGCCATTTGAGATTACTGTAAGTGGCAGAGGACAAACTTTGCAGAGTCTATCCGCTGCTTGATTTCCATAGACGGCGGCCGCTCTTTGAATACACTGAAGGCTGTTGTGCAAGGGGTGCCGGTGGTGCGTCCCGATTGGGTACGGTAATCTTCCTCTCAGGACCAATTGCATGGCAATTCGATTATTGATTGAGTTTGCAGCTGAAACAATGCAAGCGAGTGAATCGAGTCGTTTCCGTCTCTCAATTTGAGTATGATGATTGGAGGGAACTGCTGAGGGTGAGTCCTGATTCAGGATTGCGGGAATTTTGAAATTGGATTTCTTCAGAAGCGCGCGACTGCAGCGCAGCTAGTATTCGCGCGAGTTGGTGGAAAGATCAAGGTAAGACTTTACTGGTTGACTTATCGATTGATTGATTCCCCAGGTCCTCGATGGATGCACTCCAAGTGCAGCAGACCTCAAGTTTCTCATAAGGAAGAGTGGAGGATGGGTACGGTAGCTTCATTGATTGGCCCTGATTCAGGGTGGCGAGGTAAATTGAAATGCTTAGCTGACATCGAACGTGACTGAGGCTGCTTGGATCGTGGCTCCCAATGGATTCTACGCAGTGAGGAGGCCTCACAACGATCAGAGGGTCGTCGTCAGCGAGACATTTATTATTGGTGAGGCGGGTGAAAGTCAGAAGCGCTGTGGACACATACACCACAATGGTGAAATGGACAGATGCGCTGTAGTCTTCACAGTTCTCACGGCGCAAGTGGCCGTTTTACCATTAAAGCGCAAATGTCCTCGACGCTCCTGCCTTTGCACCGATGAGACCATGTTAGACTAGCGCATTTTTATTCCCTGACACATTTGCCGCCACCTCTACTCTGTGACAGACTGCGAAAACATAAATAAGCATCCAGCAACCTTCTCTTACCCTGTCGGAACGAGTCTTTTCATTTTCCAAACGGATGCAATGGGCATACCATGACTACGGTAATACTTTGCAGACTGTATCACAGCGAACAAGATTCCGGGCAGAGATGAAGAGGAGGAGGAAGAAGAAGAAGATGAAGTGATGATCGAAGACACTTCTATGAGAATGCACGAGGCTGGCGATACATCCCGTCTAACGGAGGTGGGTGGTTACATAAAGATTTTGGGTGATAGTCCTCTTCTATCATCCCTTTCTCCTGAATTTAAGTGGTGGCAGAATGACTACTGGTGTGCAGTCATTCTTTATTCTTCACAGCACTCTCATAATAGAGGAGCGATTTTGAATGAGACACACTGAGGAAGGGGAAAAGATCATGGTAGTGGTGTTGTTTCGTGGTGAAGCGATTGCTCTGGTGAGAGGAACGAATTATACTTATGGTGGGATATGAACCGTCATCTGAGTCTTAACGAGCAGCTGTGATTTAGACCTTTCATCATAAGACTAGTAATAGTCTTTAATGGTGGTCAAGTGATTAGTGAATGCACTTTGGTAACCGCTTTCATATAACTCTACTCTCTACATGATTCGTTTGCTGTGGACTGATGTCGTCTTCTCTCGAGAGTGAATTCCCCTTTGCAGATTACGGTATCGAGCACATCAGAACGGCGATTTCTGATGTCGGAAGATGAAGATTAATGGAGTATGACTCCGTCCACAGCCGATCAAAGTGGTAGTGAAACGACAATTCGTTAGTGCATTCCCTCTGCGTCTCTGGCCAGCACTTTAGGCAAATGCGTTTTGGGCAGAGAGACTCTGTCATGATAGGGATACTTTTTGGTTTGAAACATATCTCAGATTCAATTTTTATTCAAAAATTTTGAGAAAATGCAATTCCAATTATAAGCGATGTAGCAGAAACATATCTGCGAAACAATTATCTCGTAAAATTTTAGAAAAATACAACCCCATATATTGATATTTTCGCTGAAACTCACATCTGAAAAGAGCAATCAGAGAGATCAAAGGATGTACGAGCAGACTTTTAACGCTTAATTAGTGATAGAAGACTTGTTTTGAACCCTACACTATGTAACATGAAATCGAAGCTCTTGACATTCCAAACAAGGCTATGGTCTCCAAATTTTTTATTTTCTACATTTATTTCGAGATAATGGCGTTTTTCCCACCATTTTTCAATTTTCTCTCACCCTATTGCAAAATTGACAATTCGGAGACCATAGCATTGTGGGGAATGGCAAGAGTTACGATTTTATGGTATATAGTGTAGGATTCAAAACAAGGCTTCGACCAGTAATTCACGGTCGAAAGGAACGGCAAAACTATAACGTATTTTAATAATTCAAAAGCCCAGAACGCTGCTTATAGGGTTAATGAACTGTATCCATTATCCAAATGTCCGAAATAATATTAAATATCTGTATTACAATGAAATTATAACTTTCATTTCGACAATTGGGATAGTATCACAGCATTAGAATAAAGGCCAGAGTGGTGGTTAGAGCATTCATTCTGCCTCACTACCACTTTGACCGGCTGTGTCCGTCCTCTCCATTCACTCTATGAGGAAATTATGATAATTCAGTTTTAGATATTGAAAAGTAACCTTGTATTTATGCACTCATAAGTAACATTCACTCGATAGTATTTGTTTGAAAAACATACTCGAATTGCCTGATCTTGCTTTATCGTTTTATGATGTCACTAGAGAGTCAAAATGATGAACAATCGGTATTCATTCTTTGATGCAGTACTACATATTCATCTCAAGTAAATATGCACATGCGGTTATTGATAGGAATGTCAGGATTATCAGGTCAATATGATTAGTAGGGATCGCATTATGGAAGTACATTCCTCGTTTTACTATCTCTCGCTCTCTCGTTTCATTTCTGACCGGTCGACATATGACAATAAAGACATGAATTCAAGTGCGCAGAGAAAGCGAGAGAAAGTAAGATGAGGAATGTACTTCCATAATGCGATCCCTAATAATTAGCATGATTAACAAGCGAAAGAAAGATTGTACAAACAATATACAAAGTGGTTAGCATTGCGCGGAAAATGTGAGATTCAGTTATTTAAAGTATTTACTCTGAAAGGAAGTATTTACTCTACAAACAATATACAAAGTGGTTAACATTGCGCGAAAAATGTGAGATTCAGTTATTTAAAGTATTTACTCTGAAAGGAAACAAATGAGCTTGTTCACGTTGCCATCTCCAATATCGTGGTCACAGCAGCATCCTGATCACCATGCATCTCCTCCAAAATTGCACGGATGATCTGAATTTCCTCATTTCTCCATAGTTATTGGGGTGGCAAAGAAGAGCGCCATGGGCTGGACTTTTGCGCAATAATCGTGTCTCTTACGACGTGAGAACGACTAGGATTATGGCGCATTTGTCCATTTCACCATTATGGCGCTATGGCCTAAGCCCCTATACTGATCTGTCATCAGACGTCATTTCATATAGCCGTGAATGGATTTTGCAATGAAAATGGAAGATGTGAATCATTCTGACCTCGTCGTCGATATCGGGGAACATTTCCTTCACTGCCTTGACGTCCTCTTCGGAGATGGTTGGGGCTACAACACAGTTTTCAAATAAACAACGATTTACTGGCGTGTGAATGGCCACTGGCATTTGTGCTACAGTAGTGAAATATATTGTTGTTCGAATAAATGACGGACCAGGTATACATTCAACACACTAACGTTAACACTGTTGTCGAACTTCATTGTGGAATTAACATAAAGTAAACAAGGGGACAGAGAATTATGGAGTTATGAAGCGCCAAATACAAGTAAGGAGAAACGAGAAGGACAGAAAGATGAACTTTTGAATGAACTTACGAACAACCGCAGGAGGAGCTTGTTCCATCTGGGGCTGGTAAGCAGGATGCATGACCGGGGCATCAACGGGAGCGAAGGAGAAGATGAGATGGATGAAGCCTTCCTTGCCCT
>JACMIF010000156.1:0-33641 GCA_014805445.1 Diplogasteroides magnus | reverse complement strand
AGGAGGAGCTTGTTCCATCTGGGGCTGGTAAGCAGGATGCATGACCGGGGCATCAACGGGAGCGAAGGAGAAGATGAGATGGATGAAGCCTTCCTTGCCCTCGCCCTAGAGGGGATACTGTAGCCTACTACGAGCCAAATTTGAACGCGATTAGACCATTTTGAAGAAATCGTTTGGGGTCCCTAACTGTAGGTACCGTAACCGCAGAAGTACTGTAGATCCAATATATGATCACCTGTTGACCAGAGAGTGGGTAGAGCCCGTCGATTGCTTCGCCGTTGAAGATTCCTAGAATTGATCTGGTTGAAGACTTGAGAGATAAGGACCTACCAGGAGGAAGCATGATGTGACACTGTGCGATGCATGCATCAGCGGAGAAAGCTTTCTGGAAAAGAATAAAGGAATAAGTCCGAAAGCATTAGAATATGGCCAACCTCATCAATGATTTGCACGAAGACACTGTTCACTCCCATGGGAAGATAAGCGTACACGATGCGGTTCCAGAAGGGATTGCGACCTCCGGAGAGCTTGCTCGGAGTCTCAAATGTGAAGTGTCCCACCTAGAATTTGTGAATATAGTTGATATCGTTCTATGCCGTTCTTACACGAAGTCTGCAGTAGGGGTCCATGCGGACCAGGCCGTAGTTCTTGGAGAGATTCGCCTCGAGTATGGTGACTGAAATACGACCACGGGTGTTTGGAGGCGCAACGGAGTACAGAGCTTGCTGCTGAAAAGGATAAGGTTAGAGGATGCAAAGGGGAACAGGGACATGATGCTTTATCATTATACCTTAGCTATGTTTCCCATATCATGCATCACTGCATCGATATATTTTCACTGTTCGTGCCCCTAATCCAATTCGATTACAGGGCTTGCAACTTATTGTTCGCTCGATGGTTTTATTTGCTTGACTTCCATTTGAAAGATCTTGGAAATGCGATCATTTTATGGCCAACCTCATATGTCGAGCTCTGATCTGGCAAGGTAATTATGATGAATCCAGCAAAGTTCCCTTTACCTTTTCATTCGTTTTCCCCGTGATCAGTCAAACCTATATTCGCACGCTATCAACTACAGTTAATCCAACTACGGAGCACCGACGGCTGGGGATCATACATACCGGTGCCAACAGTACTGAGCTAACGGCATTCTCATTGGGCCTCGCATCCGTGTGTTGCACTCCAACAATCTCGGGCAATCGTGTTGTAGGATATGCATCCGCCAGAACAGATCCTTTCTGGAAGGAATCCATTCGTTCACAAACTTTGTGAAGCCCTTTACCCGCGTCTCTTCAGCATTAGCAATAGCGGTTGCTTTCACGGCCTCCGCCAACTGACTCAACCACAGAGTACGCGAATGGCGGTTAACTGCCCTCACATGAATGATTTCATCATCTAAGATCTACAGTAACTTTCACTGTGGAATAGGATCTACCGTATTTCAATTGTATTCCCGTTTCATCGTCCTGTCCTCCTCTCTCAACTGCGAGCTTGGAGAGAAGAAGTGGTTTTTTGTACACAGATAACTTGATCTCCGATGACTTGGACAGCTTGAAGCTCAACGGCTGAAATAATCAGGAACGATATACAGTTTATTATGCAGTCCTCACATCTCCGATGTCGCTTTTCGTAGTCGTCAACAACAGAATGTCGTTGAATAGCAGGCCTGGACAGGAATAATCAGAGAACAAAGACAATGTTACCAAACCAATGAGCAATCGTCCACTTTTTGCTTTGTACAGTACATCGGAGTGATGGAAGATTCGAGGACCCTAAATGAATAGATCCGCGGCTGAACGGGCGGGATGGTTCAGTGGTATAGAGCGCCACACATCATTCTGACAAGCCAGGGTTCGAACGCCGCCCCTGCCCAACCAAGGCGCCATCCCTCTGTGGGTCGGTAATTGGTAGCGGTGCCCGCGAACCACAGATACCCTGGAGAAAACGCTTGGAGCGCCGGAATGTCAGAGAGAACTTCTAATCGACTGGCCTAGCAGTCGGCTGGACCACATCCCCCTATGGATAACCCCTGAACCCGAATATAGACTTTTTAAATGAATGGAATGAATCTTTCCTCGTCCTTATGCATGTCTTACCACATTGTGAATAGCTGATGTGAACTCCAAAGACTCGCGCAAGTCCGTGCACCTACGGAAAATATGATTGACAACGATTTACAAAACAACGATTGCGGTTTTGATATTATAGTGAGACATCGCACCTGATGTGTTGCTGTGCCCAATAAAGCATCTGAATATTGTCTGCCTCTTGGATATCGAGATTCACCTGAAAGATTGGCATCAGCATTCAGGCAAATAATTTAGAAAGTTCACCTCTGAAACTAATGCCTTGAGAAGCTGCAATGCCACGTCGAGACTCGTATGCAATTGGCTTCCTTCTGGGACAGATTCCACCATCTTTGCCATCAGAAGAGGGTATCTACAGAAATGATCGTTATGATTGATCAAGTGTACCATGGAAATCGTAATTGTCTCACCTGGTGATCCTTCCCAGTGGAACTAGCAGGAAGTGTGATAGTGAGAGTCCTCGTGAGGCCGGCTGCTCACAGCAAGCATTGTAGACCTTCCGAACCTGATTAGACCAATTTATAAATGAGAATATCATTCGGCATTGATACATCTGGTCGTTCAATGGCTGATTGGAGTCTCTCAAGGGCGGTCGTTTGACGTGAACAGAATCGCACAAAGGCCGAAAGACGATCAATGTCTGTGGCGAAGACGATATCTGCAACAATTCAGAATAGCTCTACCGAGAATCACAAGAATAAAAGCATCCACTGCCGATAAAGCAAACAACGGACCAATATGGAGTGATTACCTGGAGTCTCCTCTCCGAATCTCGTGTTTAGGAATGCCGACAACTCTATTAACTCGTCCCAGTTGAGGAAAATAGATGAAAACGTCTCTCTGAAGAATCAAGACCTCAGCTTATCATCAAAGAAATAATTGTTTACTTATCGAAAACCTTCTTCAGATTGCTGTAGAAGAGTCTCTTGACTAGAACAAGGTCAGAATGGTACCGGTATTCAGTTATTCGAAGCTCCTGTGTTGGAAATGAAATGCGAGTGAAATTGAATATAATACCTCAATTATTCTCGTAAGGTTGTCAGTATTTTGAGAGTACGAGGTGGAGGGAGATTCTGGAAGTGTTGGAAGGGCAGAGAAGGAATTAAAGGAAGAGGAATGGGTAGGAATCAGAGAAGGTTCGTCATACGGAGGCATCGTTGAGAGAGCACTGCAACAAGAGACGTTAAGGGACAATTCACACTGTCTCATGATATCACTATCGTAAGTGATATTTCATGGGCGTCACAAAACGATAACGAATAATTTCGAGAGTCTTAAACATCAGCATACCTCTTGTATGGGCTCCTACAAGAGGTATGCTGATGCCGTCGTCTCTCCGTTCGCAGAGACGACCGCTAGGTATGACCTTAGACTGTTAGAAATAACGGCTGTTAATATCTGGGTCAATTCACGGTCTCTAATCTCATGTTCCTCTCCACACGCGGTGATGCTCCTGAAAATAACTTAATACGTCTCCTGACACACAAACAGGCAGAGAGTAGTAGTCACAGACTCGAACGGAGATGCGTTCTCAATGTGAGCGAAGGATACGGTAGGTGCGAATCAATTAAATAATATGAGATTCAACCCGTGTGCTGCTAGGTTGGTATGGACACAAAAGGACGAGAGACAAAGGCGAACGTGATGGGTATGAATTGTGCAGAGTCGCAAATGCTGATAAGGACAGGCTGCTCTGCACTGTTCTGTCAATCCTGAAGAATTCATTGCGAAACTTAGCTTTATAGCTTTATAGTTTATTCAATAGAAGACAAGGTTAAGAATCGACATTTTATAAACTCTGTACTCTGTATATATGATGAAGCATAACTTGGTTTTACTTTGTCTCGCGTGGGCACCCTTATTTAGATCTTAGCGTCCAGATGACGTTGAAAGTGGTCAATTACAAAAAATAGCGCAGAGAATTAACTTTCGGACGGTCGTAACATTCACTCGATAACATATTTTTAATACACTCGAATTGTCTGAACTTGCTTTATCGTTTTGAGATGCGACTAGAGGGTCAAATGATGAACACTCGGTATTCCATTCTTTGATGCGATACTACACATTCATTTCAAGTAAATATGCAAATGGGGTCATTGATAGGAATGTCTGGATTATTAGGTCAATATGATTAGGATGATGAACAAGCGAAAGAAAGATTGTACAAATATTATTCAAAGTGGTTAGCATTGCGTAGGAAAGATGAGATTCCGTCATTCAAAATTACTCATTCGGAAAGGAACCAAATGATTTTGTTTACTTTGTCATCTCCAATATCGCGGTCACAGCAGCATCCTGATCGCCACGTTTCTCCTCGAGAATTGCACGGATCACCTGAATTCCTCATTTCTCCATCTTTATTTGGGTGGAAGACAAGAACGATATGGGTGGGTGCATCTGCCTATTCCACCATTATAGCGCAAATGTCCATGTTGATCTTATCCTTCACACCCTCCCTGATCTATCAACAGACGTCATTTTATGAAGTGGTGAATGGATTAGGGGGTATTTGTAATATAATTGGAAGATGTGAAACATTCTGACCTCTTCGTCGATATCGGGGAACATTTCCTTGACCGCCTTGACGTCCTCTTCGGAGATGGTTGGAGCTGCAACGGTTTTAAATGAGCAGCGATTTATGTGAATAGTGAAATAATGCAATAGTACCGACATTGACTGTTCTTCGATCTGATGACGAATTAGATATGTATTTAAAACACTGTTGCTGAATTTGAATTGGGAATGGAAGAACATACGAGCAACTGCCGGAGGAGCTTGTTCCATCTGGGGCTGGTAAGCAGGATGCATGACCGGGGCATCAACGGGAGCGAAGGAGAAGATGAGATGGATGAAGCCTTCCTTGCCCTCGCCCTAGAGAGGATGCTATAGGTACCGTAACCTTATTAGTACTGTAGGTAAGACAAATGAGCACCTGTTGGCCGGAGAGTGGGTAGAGTTCGTCGATTGTTTCGCCGTTGAAGATTCCTAGAAATGATTCGATTGAGGACTGGGTAGACGGGAATGTATTACCTGGAGGAAGCATGATGTGAGATTGTGCAATGCATTCATCGGCAGAGAAAGCTTTCTGGAAAAGAATAGAGGAATAAGTCAGTCCGGCGCAGAACTAGGCTTGCACTAGGATTTACAAGAGTACTCGCGAAAAGTTTGGCAATTTTGGGTCTAGGCCCCGCAAATATGAATTATTTGTTGAATTTACTGCGGTGATGCAAACATCAGGTCCAGTACTTTAGAAGAAAAGAGTCAGGTCAACCTCATCAAAGATTTGCACGAAGACACTGTCCACACCGATGGGAAGATAGGCGTGCACGATGCGGTTCCAGAAGGGATTGCGGCCTCCGGAGAGCTTGGTCGGAGTCTCGAAAGTCGCGTGTCCCACCTGGAATATGTGGTTACTGTAGCTGATATGGTTGCGTCGTTCTTACGCGAAGTCTGCAGTACGGGTCCATGCGGACCAGACCGTAGTTCTTGGCGAGATTCGCCTCGAGAATGGTGACTGAGATGCGACCACGGGTGTTGGGAGGCACGAAGGAGTACAGGGCTGGTTGCTGTAAGGGATATGATCAGGCCGATTATAGGATACAAAGGGGAACAGGAACCTTCTTCATGATGCCATGTATCGATTGCGGAGGGGACACATACTAAGCACTCTTTTGCCTCGGGGCTATATCGTTTCTGTTAGTCATAAAGAACAAATAGAGCGAGTTTTGATAGAGATGAACACGTGAGTGTGGGAATCCCTCATGACACGAGTGGGAATGGGTCAAAACAAGAAGAAAGAAGGCCGATGGTACCTGTGCTGCTGCAGCTGCTGCAGCCAGCTGTTCGTCGGTCATGGGAGCTGCACAAGATGAAGAGGGCACGATGAGACGAAGGAAGTCATCGGGTAGAGGACCCACAGTCACCTGGAACCATACCACTGACAATCGATGGATGTAATGAGGAATGGCACCTGACGGCGACGTTCAGCGATCGTGGGAAGTAGAGACATGATTCAAAGGGCTTCTGAAGATTATTTAAATCACTAAAATATTTTATATGGCCAAATAAAGCCCTTTCAAGATTATGTGAGGTTGCGGGGAAGCGGCCATAACGCCGTTAGTGTGCAAAGCGCGCTCCTTGCGCATTTGGCGTGCAGGCGCTCTTTGCGATCAGATTCGACTCGATCGCAAACTGATTGTCGAGCGTCGGTTCTTTACCTTCCTATCTACGTGACTAATTGCGCTTGATAACGTTTGTTGCGGAGGTTGGACGTTCTTCCGGTAGTAATAAAATTATGTTTGCCGTCAAATTCAGTCCAATTTCCGTACCGTATTCTCTTAGCGTTAGACTTAATTGTGTTTATTGCCGAAGAAGATGGAATTCGACTACTTCTGTCCACTTGTAGGCGTCCTCCTTCTTCCCCATTTCCTTTCTCTCTTTCTCCCCGCAGGCCCCCCGCCGACTTCTTTCTTCTTCTCCCAGTCAATATCGCTGTTCTCTCGCGAGCCCACTCCTTCTTATTCTTCCTCCTCCGTCCGTCCCGCAATCATCATTGTCACTATTGTATTGGATGTTCACATATGCATGAACGTCGTTCCCCGCTCTTTTCTTTCCTCTCGCGTTTAGTGTTGCCGACGCGTGCAAAACAGGTTAGCGTGTTCCAATGGCTGGCTCTGATAATGCACGCATCCACTCGGGATTGAATGCAACCATTGTTTTCTCGAGCCGCTCCTGTTTCGGGATTTATGTGCAACCCGTGACTCACTCCTCTTCACGCGCGATTTCCGGCTGTTTATCGGTTTATGAAATTCGCGAAATTGCTAAGTGACTGTTGTTGTAGGAGGATGTATGAGGAGAGTGAGGACTCATCCGATGAGTACAGTGTGGGAGGCAGCACTCAAAATGGCGTCAGGCCAATTTACCCGAGATACAGGTGAATTAATTAATTTTATTATGTTTTTTGAGTTTCTAAATTGTGGTTTTAAAGTGTTTTTCTGTGAAATTGAGACGATGCGCAAGTGGTTTTTCGTTTCAGGCAGCCCTTCAACCCGAAGCCGCATCTCATCACTATTGTCAAGTCGCAGACAGGTGACGTGATTATTGTCATCCCCTTCTAAATATAGAAATAGTAAACAAAGAGATTCGCCATTTCAGCGGAAGCGTTTGATGAGAGTAGATCTTTACCTTATTTCCTAAAAAAAAAAGTCAACGGCGTAGTGTCTAGTACTTCGATTTCTCTTCTCTGACCACAAGGGTGTACTTATGCACGTACATGAATCATTGCATTTACTTTAGGAGGGGAATATCACCCAAAGTCCATTACGAAATCCATCATTGCTTTCGGCGAAATGATGTGTTTGTTGTGGTTAACCGGACCTAACTTCGAATTGACTCAAGTACGATTTCGAAATGATCGAATTGTCCATTTAAGGCTTCGGCTTCAATGTGAAAGGCCAAGTTTCTGAGGGTGGCCAATTGAGAAGCATCAACGGAGAACTCTACGCGCCCTTACAACATGTCAGTATTTAATATAATGGAATTTATCTGTATCACGTACGGGGGAATGCGCAGATCATAGTTAGTGCTCTCTTCTTGAACCTTTGCTCATTGCATTAGCACGAAATCCTTCATCTTGGATCAATGTCAGCATTGATGGAGCTTATTTAGACGTGTTTTGTCTGCAGTGAGAGAATGTCACACAAATAACGAGCTTCTGTTTTTATGTCTTAATATTACGACCGTAAATGTTCTTGAGAGTGATGTCTGCTAATATTGTCATTATTAATAACTTTACGCCCGAGCACTTCTCAACATAGTAGTGCTCTTCTCACGCTCAAACAAATTTCTCTGATATTAATGCGCGGTTCTTTGATATACTTGCGAAGTTTCGTCAAAGGTGTAATTCTTTTAATAGTCGAGAATTCAAATCTCATCACATCATTATCACTTGAGTAAATTATTAAATGTGTTAATAGGGATGAATATACGGTTGTGAAGACGAAGGAAGTTTTTTTCAGGTGAGTGCTGTCTTACCCGGTGGAGCAGCTGAAAGAGCGGGACTGAGGAAGGGCGACAGAATACTACAAGTGTATGTTTTATTTATTTCTTTAAATGTTTTTAAAATACAATCCCCGATAGTGAATCGGCCATGCGTTTGTAGTCATGAATATGCATCACGATTTATCATTGCAAAAGCATTTCAAATTATGCAGTTGTTCTTTGAACATTGAACAGTGTTCAAGCTACACGCAGCTGCGCTATTTTAGCATATATTGTTTGCCTTTTCGTCTCTGTCGCTGCAGCTCTTTTGGTAATTTGAATCGTGTTTGCTCCGATGACGCACACGTGTCGACGTCAAAATTGTGCGCTCGTTTGGTGACGCTAATGACATTTTGACTTCCTTGATTACCTCAAAGCTCAAGTCTTTTTCGCGATTCCATTGACAAGGGCTCGGCTCAAATTTGGGATGCTAAAGTGCTCTCCCCTGGTTACAAGTACAAACCGGGGAGGGGGATAATCCGTAGGATTTAATGCCGATCTCCGACTTTCGTAACCGCATTATTCGAAGTGCACACAAAAGGCATTCGGAGAAGAAACGCTTGAATGCGTGAATATGAGGCCGGATGCCTATTTCTAGCGAGTTCTCGCACTAGAGCGAGGTCATGGGGCCAGCTCTAACCTCCCCGTTTTCCTCCGAGCGGTTGTTTCTCAACCTCATAGATAACCAATCGGAGGAGAATGTGGATGTTAGAATTGGCCCATAAACGCACATCTCGAATGAAGTCAGTGAGAAATTCAGCCAATTTTATTCGTGGGAACCCTGGCCACAAAGTGCTGCATCCCACATACAGTAATCTTATGGTGGGAATACTAATGTTTTCGTTTCAGGAACACGACGAATGTCGAAGGCGCGACGCACAAACAGGTTTGTTTATACGAATTGACTGTAATGACTGTGAGAAAGATTGCCGTTTGAATAGAGAGGAGAAAACTTTCAAGTACACTGAGTGAAGTGGCAGTAAATATTGTGATGGCTTTAGGACACTTCCGCGTTTTATGTGAAACCTCCGGATACTTTTTTGAGGCAAACATACTGAAAGTGTAGCACTCTCACAGATAGATGAAAGGAAGCGTATTCAAAAATGTAATAGTGGTAGCATGGAGTTGAGATAACTGAGATTTAGGACCTGCAATATTGAGGATTGAACTGGATTAAGATGTTGAATGTTTTGATTCAGGTTGTGCAGCAGATCAAGAATGGCGGAGATCGACTACAGATGGTGGTCATCTCTGTGGAAGACCCTGAAATGGACAGGTTTGAAATTCAAATTTAGTTTAAAAGATGAAAAATGAGTGTTGCAGCACCTTCCGATACGAGTGCGGGGACGATAGCGCATTCTCATACAGGTAAACATGTTCAGCCACCTTGGGTAGTAGACAGTTTGAATCGGCTCACGATGTGCATTGCCTTTCTCTATCTCATGTTCGGGTGGTTCTCTCTCTTATATAACGGATAAACGATCGGTAATTCTAAGAACGCGGGGCATGAACGTTTTGAGCCGATTCGAGGTCTCTAACCTTGGCATCTTGTCAATTGTTCACATTCAGACACGACTACTCGGACTGCCGCTCGCTGCCCATCACCATTCCCTCCTACCGTACCATCACGGACTCGGATGGACAGAAGTTTACGGTAGGTCATGATGGGTTCATTGGGTCAGAATGAGTTTGTTGGGCCATGAAAACATTGTCTTTCTTCAGGTCTTCAATATCCACATGGCTGGCAGGCACCTTGGTTCCAGGCGGTACTCTGACTTCGTCTCGCTCAATTCCATGCTGAGAAACGAGTTCATCGACTTTAGCTTCCCCAAATTACCCGGAAAGGTTCGATTTTGGGCCTCTTACGGGTGGAAGACAAGACCGCCATGGAAGACATTTGCGCCACAATAGTAAAATGGAAGATGCGCATCATTGGTGCTATCATTACGGCGCAACTGTCCACAGCGCTCACGTCTTTCATCCTCTTCTACAGTATTTACTAAAAGAAACTCGGTTCCAGTGGCCCTTCACGCTGTCCGAACAACAGATGGATGCCCGACGTCGAGGACTGGAGCACTACCTGGAGAGAATCTGCTCCATCGTTGTCATCGCAGGTTCGTATTCATGGTTTAGGCAGATTACGGTAGCTTCTAATTTACAGATGCGGAGATGGTACAGGAGTTCCTGATGGAGCCGAATCCTGCCATTGAAGTGGACATCAGGGTGCTGCTGTCGGATAACAGCTCTGTCACTCTGCAGATTAGGTAAATTAAAGCGTCAGTGATTTGAGTGTTTGCGCTATGTGTTGCTGCAACCATATATGAGCACGATTGTGTGAAATTACACTGTTATTAAGCAAATGTAATGGGAGGCGCTTTTCCGAGCGAAATTGTCAGTTTTATAGTGCCCACTCGAAAATTGCGTTGCGTTCACTTGGAATCACTCTGCTATCAAACTTTTGCTCCTCTTTCGTAGGCACACTTGTATTCTAGAAGGTTGAACTCTTGTATCTGTAGACTCATTAGTCGAGTCACATGTGTGGGGTCCGTATATTAGGACGAAGAGTACATGAGTGGCTTCGTATTATGGGTGATGAATGGTCGTTGTCCGTAATGTATGTCACACAGAACACGTGTTTCCAGTGTAATACGGAACCTTGTCGCAGAATCTAGTGCAGTTACACAAGCTTCACAAGGTTTTCATTTGACACCTTTGAGATGAGAATGGAATAGTGTAATTGAGGGTTATTCTTGGGATGCGCTACCCGTTTTGTAGACATGTCCTTTAACCGTAAGTGCAATTAGAATTTGATGGGAGGTTGCGTGATCAAATCATCAATGGTCACAGAACGAACACAATTAGTGGGCAAGCAGGGAGAAATACAAGTGAGCCAGGGACGTTTGCGCTATCATGGAGAAATGGACAGACGCGCCGTCGTTTTCGTCATTCTAACGGCGCAAGTGTCCATTTCATCGATATCATATGACTTTTGTGCTAAATGGCACAAAAGTCCATGTCACTCTTCTCCTGCCCTCCAAGTAGCGTGCAAGGCACGTGAACCGTTTGATAACTTTCAAGTGGTGCTCTTTTAAAATAAGCGTAACCTTTTCTCCCGCCTAACCTTGAAGAAGCGAATGATGATAGAACCGTTGAATTTAGGTTTCACTGGGGGTTTGTAATTGCATGATGACAAAAACGTTCCATTTTAGACGCACTGCTTCAGCAGCGATGCTTTACTCGGCACTGGTGAAGAGACTGGAGATGAACAAGGAGGCAGCCAGTGCATCTGCACTTTTCGAGACTATGGAACACAACTTTGGTGAGAACATTTGGAAAGTGCACCTTGTCACTAAGGGATGCATTGTTATCAAGGTGTGAATGGCAACATAATGAATGTCAAATGAAATGTTATGTTATGTAATAGCTGACTATGTTGATTGGTTAATTAATTATAGCAATGGAGAATAGAAGTTTGTATTGAGAATATCAACGGATGTGATCCCGATTCCAGATAGGAAGCTCTCTCCATCCGAGTGCGTTCATCAAATCTACGTGCAGAACTACTCCTCTTCATCGTCATCCTGCATCGTACTCAGGCACGGTTACGGTAGACCCTGATTCAGGGATGCGAATTCATAAGTATTACTCATATAGTTTGATTCATAAGTAATGCATGACATGTTTAGGAAGTGGATCTTTGATGTGGCAAAGGAGATCTCCATGTGTGCAGCTGACGTCGCATTCGCCCGTTTCGTCTTCCACCAGACAGTCCTGGAGGTCAATCAGGGTACGGTATCTCTGACAATCTACAGTAATCCCAATCATTCGTTCCAGGACGCATCAAGGCCGGCCACAAGATGTACCAGCTGAAGGCGCTCCAGTCAGAGGATCGAATGGCACAGGTACGGTAGCTAAAGCTCGCTCCAGTTGAACTCCGTGTCACTTACAGTACATGGAACTGGTTCGAACCCTGGACGGATACGGTAGCCTCTCGTTCCCTGCTTGCACTCTGGTGGGAGCAAAGAGAGAAGCCCCTGCTGTGCTGTCGCTCTCATTCAACAAGATCAGTCTGAAGACTGTGGAGGAGGGACATGAGGTCGGTTGTCAAGGGGCAGTAAGGGTATGCAAACTCGCGAATTTTTTTTGGCTCCGTCATGGACATTTGCGCCATAATAGGACACTTGAGTGGTGGCTTAATAGCTCTATTGTTATTGACTCCATTGTCCCTCTTCCTTCAGTGAACTAATTGTGATTGCAACATGTCATGGATCAATGACTGCTTGAACTATAGTCCCTAGTATTGTATACAACTCGTGAAACATAATTCTCGCAGGGTGCGTCCACCGAGGACTGTGCAGATGCGGAAGGAGAGCTGCTCATTGACTGGGATGAGGTGAGCACAATTTAAATTTTGAGTTTTGCCACAATTTTTTCCTTCGACTGGCGGAAGTTCATATATCCTTTAAAGGTTCACGCGTATTCGGTTGTGGAGGATGGAGCGGCGCTGCTTTTTGAGTGCAGAAGGGAGGACAAGCGACCGAGGGTGCTCAAGCTACTATCCAACTATGTGAGTATTTACATTTCGCGCCCTTTAAAAAAATATATTTTGGCGCCAAATTTGAATTTTTTGTATTTCCAGGCCGAGTTCATGGCCGAATGCTTTGGGCAGATCGAAATCGAACGACGTGAAGCAGCTGCGAGATGTAAGGTGAGTTCTTATTATCATCCGGGTTTTAGATAAAATTCCATCCGTTTATTAGAAAACGTGCATCCAGATTGTAAAAAGAGAATTCAGATTCCTGAGCGGCCATCGTCGGGTCTGTCAGATGCTTCATCCATGACACCAGAAGTCATTAGAATCTGCTAAGTGCCCCCTTTGAATTAGTCCCATAAGTGTATTTATATCCCTATGAACTCTTATTCTTGAGAGTCTCGCATGTTGCATTTTGTTCCCCGCCCAAGACGAGTACGATATATTGTGCTTGATAGATGCTTTCTATATTTAGCACTTGTAAATAGTTTCCATATATATTATTTACATTTGAGTGTGCATGCGCGTGCCAAACCGCTCTCTAAACACTGCTCCTTTACTGGGTGAAAGACAAGTGCGCCTTGGACATTTGCGCCATAATGGTGAAATGGACACATGTGCCATGAGAATCAAGAGAATGATGGCGCAAATGTCCACTTCACCACTGCGGCGCAAGGGTCCATGGCGCACTAGTCCTTCATCCTCTTTACTAACTAGTATTATATACTAGTATGCGCTTCTAGGCTCACACCGGTTTTGAATTTGTTCGAGAGAAATTGATACCTATGAGTATACGCAACATACTTTGCATGACTATTCCTGCTCTGTGCCACAATCCGCATTTTGTCCTTTTTATAGACACTGATTGTTCTTATTCTTCTTCTTCCTTCAGATCTTTGTAGAGAATTCAGTATTAGAGCAGAGAGGGCTTCATTTGAACATGCCTAGCTTGTGGATCCTCTCTTCTCACTTTTAAAGAAATACTAACGATGCGTTTCTCATCGCAGATTATTCTCAAGTTTTATAGATAGATGCTCTCCCTGATCTACAGTATACTTTGACTATATACATTATATTGTAGTTTTGTTACCATTTTGACAGACTGGATGCCAGTAGTAGATTATTGTTACTAACAACTACGCCAACACAGCATAACTTGACAATACGCAGTACTGGTAACGAAAGATTGTTCCTGAACCCACTTTGTGACTTATTAGGCTGAAGATGTGCACTCCTTTCGCAGTTCCATCCGTGTTACTGTTCCCTCCCTACACTAGTGACTTTGCCCCCCGGTTGATTGTACAGCGTCGTTTTCTCGAGTATATTGTATTCGGAACAATAAAGAGGTTTTCACATCACATTCCGGGTATCATGGAGAGCCTCTCCAACCCTCTCAACCTCAGTCTCTCTTGTCACTAAGCGTTGCCCAAGCCGCTGAATTATATCTTCCCAAGCATGATCATGTAAATTTGAAGACGACGTGCTGTGCAGACTTACCGTACTAGTCCGAAGATCGATTTAAATGTGTTCCTGAATCAGAATGGATCCGACGGATCAGCAACCGCAGCTGAATTTGAATGTGCAGGCACTAGTTGAATCGCCGATGTCATCGTCGTCAATTTTAGCCGCCTTGGGCAAGTTCAATTTCCATGTTTTCTAGTTGCATATCGGAACGGACCTCCGTAGGGATAGTTCGACCTTCCCCGGACGGGATGTTCGAGCAAACATTTAGCCATTCGTCCATTTAGCTCCCTCCTTTAAATAGAGTTTCTTCCTGCGCAATTTCGAATATTCAATCAATTACTTCCGGATTATCAAATGTTCAGGGGGCAGTAGATCAGGGAATCTTTCCTTTCTATCGTTCATCGATTTGATTTGCTTTTCGAGTACTTCATCAGCTGAGCTAATCACTAGTACTATGATGAAAATAGAAGTCCTTTGCGCGATTCCCAAGCTGTGAGATTTCCCTGTCCCACGACGTTTGCCCCCCTATTTGTAGTTGCGAGGCGAAAGAACGAGCGTCTTGTCGTGATGATGATGTGTTGCTCATTTTGATTGTTTTTTTCTTGGGCTTGAGGAGGACTTCTATTGGCGAGTAACTCTTTTGTATAGTTGTGTTGTTATTTCGGAACCGGGCATTTGGGTATCAGTCAATTCATATTGCTACTATATTTCATCTGAGTTGGAAGTGTTCTATTACTCTTCTTGAATGTCTGATTCCTAGACGTTCGATTCCCCCAAAGTCAGGTTTCATCCTATCAAGTTTTATGCGAATTCCTATGCTGGTTCCCAAATGTTCGGTTAGTAGTGGAACCTCTCAAATGGCACACGGACACCATTTGAATAGTTATGTAAATGATTATTTATTTGTAGGCGATCAGATGAACCTTCGACTGGATGACTCGGGCATGCCCACGACGAGATCTAGTACTCCCAAGGTATAATATTTTATTTTTATTCGGTATCAAGGAACGGAAAGCAAACAGAAGTGTATTTTTCTGTCGTCTAATTCCCCCGTAGTGGTACAACTAACTTGTCTCTCTCATGTGATGGACAACCACTACGAGGGAACGATAGAAAAATTCACTTCTGCTTGCTTTCCGTTCTCTATTATCTCATCTTCTCCGATATTTTACACTAAAAATTTATAGAATGTATCCTGTTGATCCTCTAGTTTTGCCGTTCCTAAATTTAAAATATTTTTCCTTTAGCTAAAGTCCGGCGATGGATCTCGCTGCTCGTCTCCTTCTATGTTGGCCGCAGCTCAGAACTACCCAGTGAGCGTCCGTCAACAAATGGCGAGGATCAAGCAGGTTCGCGCGCTTTTTAAATTCAAATTTTGGCGGCAACAATAACTGATTTGGTAGATGGAGCAACCATCTCCATCGGGCTCCACGGACGGCGAGCTAACGGCGCCCGCTACGCCTTCTACGGGCGGGAAGAGGAAGGTTCCCAAGGTGTGTTACCGTATTTGGTGGAGAAAGCGAAACGTGTTATGGTTCCTTAACTACAGTACAATCATTGATCGATTCAGGTGCACAAGCGGAACGGTCGTGGCGAGACGCCATTGCATGTGGCAGCCAAGAAGGGAGACATTGCACTGTGCAGACAATTGATAGCGGAGGGAGCGGAGGTGGGATAAGTCATCACCATTGTTGTGTAGGGATTCTAAAACAGTAATTTTATGCTTTTCTCATTCGTCTAATTCCATCTGATCGGTTGTCTATCACATGTGATGGGCAACCGCTCCTCGAAGACTAAACGGATGAGAACTGTACTTTCTCGCATAAAATTACTGTTATAGAATCCCAAGTGTGATGGCGTCTGTTCAGTTCTACTGTATTTGGAGCTACCAATTTAGTCCTTGCTCCAAATGTAACTGACCAGTAGCCACATTCGGAAAGCGGAAACACTTTACTTTTCTTTTTTTTAGCTATTTATTAGTTAACTTTATTTGAAAGTATGTACTTCTTCACCGCTAGGTCTCACTTGACTGGTTTTATAATAATTAGCAGTCTAATTGGCACATGATATCCCTAATATGATCACTAGTAACTAACTACAAATGGAAGCCGAAAAAAACTAATCTCCGTTTCATGAGAGCTATTTTATCTGAGAATTTAAGGTGAACCAGGATGATAACGCTGGCTGGACGCCGCTACACGAGGCGTGCTCTAACAACCGATACGAAGTCGTCCTGTTCCTTATCAGGTATTCTTGTCGAGACCACCACATCTTGGCACAATGCCAATACTTCAGACACGGCGCAAATGTGAACTCGCGGTCAGCGTACGGCGACCTGCCACTGCATGATGCAGTGTCGTGCGGATTCACCAGGGTGAGATTGATTAACCGCTAAATATTGTAGATACGACCTAAAATATGATGCCCATAACAAACTAACAACACAAAAATAGGAAGAAAGAGGGACGTGATAACAATATGTTTATCACTCGTATCCTAAGCACTAAATAAAGATAACAACAATAAGACGATGTAACAGTATGAGTTCTAGTAGTGGTGAGGATTGTTCCCTGAGGTACTTATCATTTCCGCCCGGAAGCCTTGCAAATTTCCCACGCAGATTGTGTGAGATTCATCGCTGTTTTCTCATACAGAAAGTGTCGTCGGATGTTTTTCTCCGGGCAGCCACGTTCCCTCTTTTACAACACATAAATGGACAAACAACAACGATCGATTGTGAAGGGGGCACCAAGTGCCTCATCTCTTGATCTCATCTCATTATCACTGAAGACATTAGACGGGTGGAGAACAACTGCACCATGAACATTTGCGCCATAATTGTGAAATGGACACTTGAGCCGCGGAATGATGGCGCTGTTGTCTTTCACCCCATTATACAGTTTCATTCACTGCACCCATGCCAGTCCTTCCATATTTGGAGTGGAGAGATGAACAAAAAGTTATCGATTGGCGATAGAGTGAAGTCCTCGCATCCTCCTCCTCTCTTCCTCCTCTCTCCTTTCCCTCTTGGACATTCCCCCATTCGTCGTTCCCTCATTGTTTGTTCTCATTCCCTCCCTCCCATTCCTCCCCCTCTCCCCACCCTTTACTCCCTCCCCTCTCACTTACTCCTCCTGATCATGAGACCTGTGGCCAACCCAACAATATGCAACAAGAATGAACACATCAGAAAGATGCACAAACAATGTAGCGTTTTATTGGCACTAAAATAACGAAAGCAACTAAAATAGCAACCCCAGCAACAACTTTTCTATTCTGGTAGCAGGACGACTAAGGAGATGGAATGCATCAAAAACCGAGAATCAATGCACAGAGCAAAAGATGCTAGTGCGGTCTTAGACGCAGAGGAAGTGTTCCTCTCTTCTCATCTGGCAGAGAGTTCAGAAGTTGAAAAGGGTCGTCACGTTGTGCTCTGACCGTCAGGCGCTCTCACCCCCTTCTCGGTCCGACTGCTCTTTGCTTCTTCTCTGCACTTCTTCTTCTACCTTCTTCCTCCTGACTCTCGCTCTGCTAACTCTCTCGCAGCTGCAATCTCTCTGCAGAAACTGCTCTCTCCTGCTGACTATTAGCTACTACCGTGTTAGTGCTGTGCATCCGGGATTCAGAGGCATTCCATCGGTTCGTTCCAACAAATATTTATACACATTTCTGAGCCAGAAATGCCATCTACACCGGACGAGGTTGTTTTGGTGCATATCCTATTATGATGGCTTTCCGTGGTCACATCCATACATGATAGCGGGGTTCTTGCCAAACATACCTCTATCCCGTTATTTCAAAGCTTAAGTATAAATAGTTCCGTATCTCGTGCATGTGCCTTTGGAGGTGTAATAAATTCTGATTTCGGGGCATAATTTCTCTGACGAAACTGACAATGCGTATGGAGTTAAAATGGATCCCGAAAACAGGAGAACTTTGTTGTCTGAACATTACTGGTCGGTAGTTTGTAAATTGGAGATATTCTGGTCATAAAATTGCGGAAATTGATCGTTTTTGTCCTGCAAATATGGTCACAGTAGGCGCACTGCACTTTAATGGTTGGCCATGCTATGGACGAGATGTTTTGGAGGGAGTACGCCAGTGTTTTCAGCGAACAACCCAGGATTAGAATGACCCAGAACAACAAAAGGCTCACGTCATGTAATTCAAGCAATTTTCAACCCGGCTCCTAAGATGTTGCCTTCCATCTACCAAAGGGATAGTAATGATTTGTCGACGTTAGTGGATCTTGGCGTTAAGTTAAGGCCTGCGTGTCATAATGAGTTTACTACCAATACGTCGTGGTTGTTTGGAGTCCTTGAGTGCGAAAACTTTTGCTGGTCCGAAGAGTGTATGGTGTGCGGAGTGTGGGCTTCCCATGTTATTCATCTGAGCTGTTGTCTTGAGAGAGAAAGGGGACTGAATGTGAGAATCTCAGAGTGCTGCCCCAATGACACCCTCATACTGCATTCTGTACTCTGATTGTGAGAAAGAAGTACTTGAATTATTCCCCCTTTTCCGTCCACGACTCCGTCTTCTTAGTTCGTCTAATTGGTCCTACCCAAACGCATTTATGGCGGAATGAATGGTGACAGCTCCATGAGTCGTTTGTCCATACCACCATTGCTACGTCAACCAGGTCCTGGCGTATTTGATGTGACACTATCTTCGTCTAATATAGCTTTGTTTGTGTGGTCTCCATCGTTCTTCTCCCTCAAGCAAGAGAAGAGACAGCAGCCCAGAAGAGACCACTCTCAGTTACCATAGACACGGCATTCCAAAGGGAGCCATCCCCTTGCAAAACTTCCGGAGATTGAGTATTGGATGGCTCTAGAATGATCACGCCTGTGAGTCAACGTGGTAGAGTTGTGTACACTCAACTGCCATGCGATATGCAGTCACGTTATCGCACACTGAGCACTTGTAGTGCAGTAATTGTGTTGTTATCTCAACGATGACCGACCATGTCAATTGGCAGCTCTTTTTGAGAATGGCGATCGTTTTGCAACTGAATGAAGGGATCATTCCGTATCATCGCATTTTTATGGATTGTTTATTGAGTCGTGGTGCCCCCTTCTCTTTGACGGTTTACCGCTGCGATTAGTCGTTTTTCTACTTTCAAGTGCTCCCCGTCCGAGAGCAACTGATCTTATCAGCCACTCTATGAGCAGAAAGTGTCGCTCCATCCGGCAATCTCCAGGTTCCGCGGACTTTGTCCCGATCTCCCGGTCGGGATGCTGTAAAAGGCGCACTGTGGGTGGTCCTTCTCAGATCGAACATGAGCTGGCTGGTGCATCGTGCTTGTAGGTGCAAGACTAGAAGGAAAACAAGGCGAGAGCTGAGCAAGTGACGCCTACGGTAGGGGAGAATGGGACGGTGAGACTGGGCGCAGAGAACACAGCATGGTGAGAGATCGAGCGAGACAACGAGCGTGTGTAGTGCCCAAGCACTTTTACAATCATCCTCCTTCTTCCTGCTCTCAGCTGGCTTTCGTTCCATCCGTCAAGCCTATTTCATTATCCATTATCCCACGAGGTCTATTAGTCCACAAGATATTAGCCTCGGTACCAGTCAGCGACGGCACTTTGATCGATTACGATGGTTGGTTGTTGGGATAGTCGCCGCCGCCGCTCCACAATAGCTGACATCAGCAGCGATGGAACCGTACCACCCACTTCCTGCAAGTCCATCGGGACTTAGCTAGCCTGATGCCTCGAGAGGCTGCTTACCCGTCGGTCTCACCCTCTTGCACCGGGGTCAGTCATATTGGTAGTCGGATTAGCGGCAGTGATGGGACCCGTAAAACTGTACGAGTGAGAGCGCGACCTTTGAAGTGGGAAGAGGCCCCAATGCGCTGCATTCCCTCTCCACTCCTCTGGCCCTGCTCTTTCCATCTACTCTTCATGTAGCAAAGAGCAAGATGAACGGGGGAATCGTGTGCTGCCCGCGAGCAAATTGATGTGGGAACATTTTCCCGTGCGATGTTATGCCAGCTCTGTAATGGATGAATTGCTAAATTGCACGTTCCTGTTAATACTGGGAGTTAGTAAACATATATTTGGTCTTGTGCTGCTACTGCTACTCAAAAGCGAGGATGTGATTCGTAGTAGCTCTGTGGTCTTTCTTATCAGTGATTGTGAGGTTTTTTCTGCTCATGAGGAGCTTAGATTCGTTGGTAGCCATTATAAATTATTCTGCCCTACTCTGTACTTTTGTTTTTGCTTCTTAGGAAGTCTCCCATTTATGGGTGCGATGGTGGGGGCGATTCCATTCCATTCCGGAGCAAGATTAGAAAGATTATCCCTCCCCTTTCCTTTTGCATCCATCCTTGGCCTCTAAGGATTATGTTCATCCTGCTGGAGAATAGGCAATCAAAGACCGCACACGGTGCTAATTGATGGACAAAAACCTTTTCTGATTCGTTTCCGCAAGTTTTTTGGGAGACATGTGCCAGGGTCTAGTCTGATCTGCGTGGTGATAGATAGCTTATAGCTCGATGTGGGACGAGCAGTTTGAGTCATCGGACTTCTAATACTCTCTTCTTCTTGCTTGTACAGTCTAATGCCACGAGAGGCATAATATGCGTGTGATCCGAGTGTCGTCTGCTCTCACACCTCACGTATGGTTGTCTGTCCTTCCTCCATCCACTCTCTCGTCCTCCCCTCTCGCCTTCTCCTCGACCCTCACCATTGTCTCTTCCCCTTCACTCTTCCCGCACTCTATGCACAGCCTGTGGCAGCCTGTCAAATCGATCTCGTACTTGCTTTTCACTCTCGCTCATACTCTATGCACTGTCGTTCCTCCTCCTCCTCCCTCTGCCGGTCGACCGGCCGGTCAGAGACGCCCCAACTCCGCGCGGAGCGGTCACCGACAACAGCGTGACCGATTTGCCCACACCATTCCCCCCCCCCTCTCTCCCTCTGCCTGTCAGGCTGACTATCGCCCATCCGCACACTATCTCCACCTCTTCCTATAGCAGTGGTATAAAATAGCGGTTATGGGGCTTTCTTCCCCCTCTTCACTGATTCATCTCGAGCCCAGAAGGACACATCTGGGCCAACTAGGCCATGTGGCCCTGCATACCCTTGAAATGCAAAGATCTGACGCTCCTGGGAGGCAAAAAGATGATCGGAGGCAGCGCCTATTAGCTTCTACACATATTTACACGAGTACTACGCTGTAGAGCGTCGGTTTTATAGTGTATAGGCTATAATCTAAATAATACGCTTGATTGAGTAACATACGGTAGATGTCTATTGACTCTAAGGGATGAGAAAGGCTGACATTATCTAAATGTTGTCGCTGTTCCCATAATGCTTTCGGCTCATGTGCTCGATGGATCCGCACATCTCGAACAATGAACGTATGGGGAATTGTCCCCTTTTGTAAGAGAGACAGTGCCCCATTCCCGTGACAGGACTGCCCCATTTGCGTGCAAAGTGGGACGACTGCGATAAATCACAGGCGATGGCCGTGTGTTCTGCTGTTTTTGGAGAGACGAGAAATTGGCATTTCCCCTCCTTTCCGACTCCCACTATCTAGACGCCATAACCAAGATTGGTATACTGCCCGCCACTACTATAAACAGTTCCCCACTCTGGCAATGCGAAAGTTCCACGTTTATTATGGTCCATGTCCCAAATTATGTTATGGAGAGTTAGCGATTCAGGGCAGTAAACAGCGAATTAATGCGCAAAAGAAAAAGGATGCATGTGCATTTGATTTATGAGCTCGCGGCGAACTTTTTCTGCATGAGGCAATGCGTCGTAATGGTCTTGTGCCTTGTGCTTCATTTTCTGACTTCCTCGTCGATCTATCATCTTCGCTATTCATGACGTATTCGGCAACTTACTTACATCATTACTAGTGCTACCTACTGGTAATCGGAAGAAGTAATGTTACACGGGTTCCATTTCTTGCACATCTTCTCTCTTTCCTCATTCGTAGCAACGGCATCAATCAGCTTTCGGCGCTCTCGTATTCATGACTTCGAAGAGGAAATATATTTGGCCGTCATAGAAACAGTAATAGAATATGTTCGACTCCTTTTAATTTGCTCCTTCCAAGAAGATTAGGCCAATCAATTTAGCTCTCACTGTACAAGTACTGGCTCTGGACACCTTTTCTATGACTTCAATGGAGGATTGATACTCGATATAGTCTCATAACGCCTCGTCTGTTCTTTAGCCTCCCTGTTGTCAACATTCTGTGTAGAGTTTTGATGACGTCGTATGCTCATTGTCCCCTCTGATGAACAGGAAATGTTTTATGCATGTTGTATTGTGTTTGCACAACCACACGTCAAAAGCATTGTTCTGGCAATGGGAAGGGGGGGGAGCTGTAGTCCTCGATGATCAAATTACAACCCCTGGCGGACTAATGAACGCAATGGAGAAGAGTAGTATCTCCAATGATGGGTGTCCTTACTTGACCCTGTTATCCGAATGTAGGGAACGACTTTTGGAATGACTTTCATCTGTACCCTCATCCGACCGGTCATCTATGATTAGCGAGAAAGAATTATTCAACGGTGCACATGGACGAAAAACATTCCATAAGTCGTTCCCTATCCGAATGTCTTCCCCCACCCCCACCCCAATAATAGGACTCAATTTTCCCCGCAACTCGATCTCAATACACGCCATAATTGCTGTAATCCGCAATAAACTCTGAATCAATGACCTTTGCAGCTCGTTTGGACGCTTCTCCATTACGGCTCGGACAAGGACGACAGGTGCCTGGAGAGTGCACGGGGAAGTACGGTAAGTTGCGAATCTGACCCGATGTCTGACGCGATTGACACCTACCGTTTTCCAGATTCGTCGTCTGCTAACGGAGCCGCTGCCCGAGGAGTGCCCGCCGTCCGAGAGTGAGGGCGAAGACGACGGGTCGGACGACGAGAGGAACAAGAGGGTACGGAAATCGATAGATAACCGGATTACGGTAGCTCGCTCCAGGAGACGTCTGCTACCAGTCAGGCAGGCAGCTGCTCCACGCCTACGTTATTTGGACCGAACGCAACTTTACTTGCCGCGAATTCTCCATTGGCCGCAGGTATGAAAGATCAATCAATAACTGAGCTAGTATGCTGTAGCTTTGGAAATTACACTATAAATCAAGCAAGCGATAGTTGTGACCAATCAATAACCGGCACTGGTTACTGTAGCGGTGGACATAGATGGAAAAAAACGTCAAGGCACTTTAGGCGCAATGCCAACGACGGCCGCATCCCCGTATCCACTATCGATTGACACGGAGGAGACTGATAAGAGGTTAGACATCAGAACTAACTTCTGATCTGATTGCACGCTACCGTAATCCTGGTAAACGCAGTAAGTCGTTTGCAGGAGAGAGGCGGAATCGAGGAGTGTGCCAGCGACGACGCCGATATCTGTCATAGTGGGAGAGGAGAGGGAAGAGGGAGAAGTGGCGGATGATGATGGAGAGAAGGAAGAGAGACGAACAGACAAGATGAATGTCAGACATGGTGAGATCACTCAAATTGTGCTCCACTCAGTATTGATTGATGACGTCACAATGGTCAAACACAGATTCCAACAGTACCAATTTATATATGTATGCGTACCTGTAGTAGGGAGTGTCACTAATGGGAAGGAAGTCTAACCTCGATAATCTCGGCTTGGTATATGTGAAATTTATAGAAAACAACTAGGAGAATGTGGAGTTTGAAATTTCAATCGATTTATATTTGTTTTTTATATCGATTTTCAGACGAAGCCACAGGAGCTCATCTACTCACAATTGCTGAGGATTACGAGATAAGAACGGGAGAGACAACGGCATACAGAGTGGCCAGGTCGGAGAGTAGAGAGGAGGGAGAGATCGATGATGACACCGATGGGGCTGAGAAGGTACAGTATACCCTCGGAAATCGTGGTGGGAACCCGGACCGTTCAAATGACACAGCAGTGCACTTGCTGTCACACAGAACGGCTGAGGAAACGGGTCAATAAGCAATCATGATTTCCTATCTCTATTTCTCAAAAATTATGAGCAATGTGGGAAAGATGATTGCTTTTGAGGAATGACCAGTTTGTGGAGTAGTGGCTCGTTTTGATGCTAGATTGTTGTGGAAGAAGTTCCAACGTGCAATTTCAAAACGATTTGATAATTTTCATTTTTCCTTGATGTCTTGGTTTTCCTATATAGATAGACGAGAGAGGCTGTTGCAGGAAGAGATGCCCCAGCGTCATCTCGAAGTCAACGTCGTTCCTCCAACTCCCATGGAGGAGAAGTCAATGGAGATGGATGAGGAGAGAAGTAAGCGTCATCTTGACTCATACCTTGGGAGATTACCGCTCCAATATTTCCTTTTCAAGTGGCTTCTCCAACAAAATGTCTTTCGAGTTTTCATTTTTCTTGGATACGAGTTCCTCCGTCCCTACCCCATCACATTTAGCATAATTTGTGAGCCTGGCATGCAGTGGATGAAAAATTGATCAGCCCATGCCAAGAACATTCGCGCCATAGTGCTGAATTGGACAAATGGGCAGTAAATGCACGGCCCAAATGTCAATTTCACCACAATGGTGCAAGTGTCCATGGCGCTCTTGTCTCTGACCCCATGCAATACGATGGCTTTTCGAAACACGTGGATTCAATAGCACGTTGGAGGTCCTGATAAGATGTGGTTAAAGTATAATCGGAAGATCAGATTGGAGTACAATATCTAAATCGAATTTATGACGCCGTTGCGGCACAAATTGGACGGGTTTTTGTGAAATCTTCCTGTTGGACTGGCTAATGAGCTGATTACAGTAATCCAGAACTGAGATACCACTGTTGCAGGTGCCTCTCTGAGTCCGGCGGGTATGCAGATAGTGGAGGAGGATGACGAAGATTCACGCAAGGAAGAGGGCAGTGAGAGACTGGTCATTGACGAAGTGGAGGAAGACCGACCGTCCTCAGCCCAGTCCATCGCACTTGGGGAAGGTATGCACTTTCCAGGAGTTCTAAATCGATAAATTTGTCATCTTCCGTGTCGTTTTCCACCGTGCTGCTGTCATTCCCTTATAGAAAACCGCTCTGCGTAGAATCACGTCAAATTTTCCTATTTGGACCCCATAGTAATTTCAACGAAGGATCTGTAAACTATAACACCGCTTCAGACGCCCGAAGCAAGAAGGTCAAGTCTCTGGCCAAGGCGCAGAGGAAGCGCGGAGGATCCACAACGCCCAGCGATAGACTAAAGAGGTTGGCAAAAGAAAACGTAATACTGAGCCGGGGATTGAACCCGGGACACCCAAAGCGGCAATCATACCTCTAGGCCACTAAGCCATGATGACTGGATTGACGTTATTTAGCCGAATGTCTGCGGGGCCTTCTCGTGTTCGCAGCGCACTGAATGACGAGTCTGGACGATCTGCCAGGTCTGCTGAACCCGAAGGAGGGCAGGTATGATAGTCAGTCAGGGAGTCAAATATACGCAGGCATATTGCAGGCGGACGATCCTTTCGAATTCCACAGCAGCCCTGAGAGCAGTGGGGAAGAGGAGAAGACACGACCACAGTCACGAAGCCTGGTTAGAATGGTTTCTGGAGAGGAAGACAAGAGAGCCATGAACACTTGCGCCATAATGACTAAATGAACACTTGCGCCATCAGAATGAAGACAACGATGGCGCAAATGTCCTTTTCAGCATTACGGCGCAAATGTCAATGACGCTCTTGATTAAGCTACGATCATGGATTGAAGCAAAATCACAATGTCTTTCTCATATATGGTAATTTCATTCAATTCAAAATCGGAAGACACAAATGATGATGATGTTGCAGCAGCGTGCTGGTGAGCGAGAGCTGTCCGTGCCTCCTTCAGTGAAGAGACAGAGACTCGACCACACTGTTTCCCCATCTCCAGCAAGTATGCATTTGAAGAAATCACATAAATCGACGTTTTGCTAATTCACGGAGTCAATTGGTTTCAGGAGACTACGAAGGCGACGAGGCAGTGGGAGACGATGATGAAGACACTCGGCTCAGCTCTGCTTCAGGAATCAGTCGCAAGGTGCTGCAAAATAACGGGCTGAGCCGGGGATTGAACCCGGGACCTCTCGCACCCTAAGCGAGAATCATACCACTAGACCATTCAGCCATGGTTTTGGTGCCTAGGAGAAGCTTAGATGAAGATGATTGGCTAAACTTGATTGAAAGGACATTATAAACGCAAAAATACGGGCTGAGCCGGGGATTGAACCCGGGACCTCTCGCACCCTAAGCGAGAATCATACCACTAGACCACTCAGCCATGTTTCTACCGTCCTAGAACGATCCTGACATTCTCTTTTGCTCAAGCATGGCGAAGCTGACCGGTTTTCGCACTATTCGTGCGTAGAAAGTGCATGGAGAAAGCAACCCAGGGAGAGGGTGCTATTGGGTTCTTGCAAGTGGTAGATAGTTGGGTGGCCCTTGACTTTGAGTTTGCAATTACTGCAGTAACCATACAATAACGTTGTCTTGCAGGTGCCTCCACTCCGTCTAGTGCTGCCCAAGACGAGTGAAGAGCCCGAGCCAGCCTCTACTTCATCGAGTATCATTTTTGACCTTTGTTAATTTTAAAAATAAAGTTATAGGTGTTGATAAAAAATTAAATTCAGGTACGGACGACACTGTGACACCCTCGACCTCCGGGACCACTATCAGCACTGTGAGGAAGCCAGGAAGGGGACGACCCGGGAGAAAGGGACAGGATGATGAGGATGGAGCACAGCGGATGACTCGCAGCAAGGTATACTGTAGGACAGGGGATACTATGATATTTGTCATTCGTCTAACCTCTGTGGAGTGATTGTCCCCTCACGTGATAAAGGAACCTAACTCACATGATAATTGCAAGAGTGACATGGTCCTTTTTGCTGATCCTGCCCATGTATGTTCGTAATAGGCTTGGCAGATAGTATGCGCAGCAGGTATGTTTCACTGACCATATATATCAGCGTTATATGGCTTCCGTGAAACATATCTGATCTCGCATACTAACTGCAAATCCTAGTGCGGAATGATATTGGAATGATGTTGAGGTGCGTCAGTCTGGTCGTGGATTGGATGATTCGGAGGGAGGACAGAGGAGGAGGGGAAGGAGACCGGCACATCATGTAGAGATGGCAGGAATGATGGAGGAGACGAGAGAGATGACAGAGGTGAGGGAGGTATTCACAGGCCAAAGTCAGCAGACATTTGCGTCATTATAGAAATGGACAATTGCGCCATCGTTTTGTCACTCTAACGGCGCAAGTATCCATGGCACCATTATGGCGCAAATGTCCATGGCACTCTTATTCTTCACCCCCCCCCCCTTCACACTCATACTTGCACGAGATCGCAGACGTAGACATTAGAGTTGTTCGAACGAGAACGAGGAATCGAGGAATCGAGGAATTTGCATGGTTATCTTTGCAAAATCGAGGCCTCGTTTTTCGCCCTCTCTTTCATTCCGTGCGACGCCATTCATCGTTCGGCCGTTCCCCTCAAAAAACGAGGAAAAACGAGGAATCGCTCCTGCAACTTTGCAAAACGAGGACCTCGTTTCATTCCCTCTCTGTAGTCAAATATAAACGAGGCCTCGTTCCTCGTTTTAACAACTCTACTAGACATGCATTCATCCTTTAAAACTTGCCCCTCAAACAATCACCCTAAATACTTTTGGGACTTTTTGGGCCGTCGACAAACCTAAAATAGTGCATCTTAGTTGGCCCTTCAACGTAGCCTGGACTCCCTAGTCATATCAGGGGCTAGTGTCATTGTCAATGATTGGTAGCAGGAACACACATCGCAACTTCGATCTGACCTCTGGGAATCAATTTTAACTAACATTGGTCTTTTCCACGCTACAACTCTCTTCCGACCTGGGAACCGAGGCCACTGAGTGTGATTTTGTAGTACTTAACAAGGTTATTGTCTTTTTGCAGTAGGGAGAGGTAGAGATCCTTCACCACGCTCCAGACCGCAAGAAACGACGCTTTTACGGCACTTTTCTCAATTACCGTAGTCGTATTGCAGATGGAGGATTGCAGTGAGAGTGGAGTATCGAGTGTCACCCAGTCCTTCGACCCCACTGCATTCGATCCTGCAGCAGCTGCAGCAGCCGTTGCTCTCGCTGCAGCACAACAACAGCCTGCAGAGGCGGCCGTACTGTCAGCTGGAATAGCAGCAGGTATGCGAAAACAACTGTAATCATTCGATACTGTGAGAACATATTGGCTTTTGCTATTGGTTTCCAGTTTGTGCAATGTAAGATGTTGTTATGATCTGAACAGCATGGACAATGTACAGAGACTCAGGATATAATACAGTAATCCCTTGTCATTCCAGGTCTCTTCCCCGGAGCCGGTCTTGCCAGCGTCAATCCGGTCGAGGGTCTCATGATGGTCAACAGCATGCAGGGACGCATCGACTTTGGCAAGATGGTACGGTATCAATTACGAATGGGAATCTATAATGAAGCTCTACGAGAGCGCCTGGCGTTTTGTTGTATACTTTTTGCATTAAAATCAAGTATCAACGATTTCGCGGTGATACGTACGATTCAACTTCCTATATAGCGAGTAAAACCGGGTAAACCAAGAGGCCACGAAGAACAACATTAAAAATACCTCAACATGTTCATAGTACTCGTTATAGCATCGTTTGAAACACATCTGGGATGTTGCACGTATTTTGCGAAAAATCGCGCGAACCCGTCACTCGTGTGTTTCACGCACCCTGTAAAGGTGCGCCGGCTATTACGAATGGTCAGGGAGCTCCGCATACTTTCACATGGACATTCATGTGAAAGTATCCGGAATCCCGAAAGGCGCTAGGTGTATTTCATCCGTACATTCGTTTCGAGACCCTTATCATCAATCCCCCTGTGACTGGTATACTGTAAGTCTGGAGATCAAACGTTTTGCAGTTGGATGCTCATTGCGCGGCTCTTCTCGCAGTGCAGCACATGCATCAGCCATGGGAGCCCACCCCGGAGGACAAGGGAGAGTTCATCATGTGGAATAAGGAGTACCAGGGCACACTTCTGCGTCCGCAAGAGGTGAGTGATGGGCATTTAACGGGATGACGACACTTGTACATACTCATTTCTTTGTATAACTTTTTTCTGATGAATATTTTTTCTAATGCCAACAGTAAAAATATTCTTCTCATTGAGACGATAATTTTTTTTTATAATTGGAGCATTTTGTATCTCTTCGATGAAAAAAGTTATTGCGCATTGTGCGCAAGTGTCCTAGTGCACAAGTCTCGTGATCCCATTTAACAGACTTTGTTTAAGGACCTACGATATTTAGTGAATAGGATAACCATTGGACGCTTTGCAGGTACAACACCAGGGATCTCCAGAGAATGTGCCTGAGCTGATGAGGGACGTGTGGATGCGACAGGAGGAGGAGAGGTGAGGAGTTGTGGAGTTTAACGGCTGCTAAACAAAGTATTTATTTGCTGTATATAAGTGGAACGAAATGACGATCAGAGCATTTTCGTTGCTTTCGAAGAACGAGAACGCTCTGATCAAGAAGAACAAGGAGTATCGAGTTCACATTTTGCATTCGCTTTGTTGCAGACATCGTGTGGAACGAGAGTTGCTGCAGGAGAGGACCAGACTGAGGATGCACATTGAACAGGAGGTATGAATACTTACGATGGATACCGGCTTCAATCTTACGTTGTTTACTATAGGGGAGGAGCATATTTGGGAGTGATTGTGGCAACATTTGGATACCACCCTGCAAAAACCAATGGGGTCACCGTACTAGATGAAAAACATCCATTGTTGCTCTTTAAATTAGCTGATTTTTGTTGTGAGCATCGTGTAGAGACGATGTTTGGCACGAGCCCTGCTCATGTATTAGAGGGAGTGTTGTTTTGCATTGGTGTAATCGCATTACTCTTTAGGTTGTGCGATGGGAGCGTCGTCGTCGTGCACAGGGCGACAGAGTGACCGCCATCTCGTACCTCAACGCGAGTGAGGCCTGCAAGTAAGCATCTTCCGACCGCAACGCGTCGCTTTCGCGCGTTGCGTCTCGGATCCTCCTTGAAGGTCAGGGTATACCTCCGCCCTTTTCAGTCCCTTGATACTAACTGAAGCTCCTCGCACCCATCCATCGAGCCTCTTGACAAGGGAACAGATGATTGTCAAGATGGAGAAGAAGGTAAGGTCGCGAAGCTGAATCTCACGCGTCGCGGTTAGTCTGCTAAAGTAATCTATCGTATCCTCCTGTCAGATCTCTGACCTCGCGAACCGCCACAAACAGCGCATCGACAGCATATTTGCGCAGCAGGTAGGCGCTTGAAGTTTTTGGCTCAGTGCCAACTTTCCCGGTTCAGAAGTCGCTCTATCGTTCGGAAGCAACTCAGAGGAGGGCTAAGAGAGGAATGAAGGAGGTGAGAATTTACCATTTAATGAATCTCACACTGCTGGTATACGGAAGCTAATCACGAATTGACTATTCGTTCAGGTGCTCGAGCAGTTTCCTCGAATGGTGCTGGAGCGAGTGGCTCTGCCTCCGATTGAAGGGGTAAGATCATTTTCTGACGAAAGACAAGGGCACCATGGACATCAGCGCCATAATAGCCAAAGGGACACGTACGCCGTGAGAATGACGAGAATGATGGCACAAGTGTACATTTGGTCGTTATGGCGTAAAGGTCCACGGTGCTCTTGTCTAGCCCCCCCCCCTTCTCCTTCATCGCACATCAGCCAAGTTCCATGTCTATTGTTTTTAGTCGATGCTCGAACCGCAGCTCGGACTCGTGGATATGATGCAGATTGCAGCACAATAATGATGATTATTTCGTTCGGGTTCTTCCAATAATTACGCCCTGTCTATCTTACTAGGAATCATAGTTACGGTTTATGTTGTGTATCGTGTCACGTGTGATGTGTTTTCGCCGGTAATTGGGGGTATTAGCTATAGCTACTTTGTCATTTGACTCTGTTTTTGTATATAATCGCTAGTTGTGTGTTGTTCAAATATCAGAATCCTCAAATCAAACGTGTAGGAATCGTGTGTTTATTGTGTTGAACTCGTGGATGTTCACACTTCACAATAAGCATTGTTTGTTGCGATTAAAGTTCATATTCTCATATTGATGACTGACTGTTCACAGAATCAAATCGGTCCATCGAAACCGCCTATTGAAGTATCTAAAGTTTGAGCCTGGTGCTTACAGTACTCTGGCCGAATCCAGGCAGGACAAGATGACGGAGGTCGAGAGACTCACGGTTGAGCCTCTACCGTACGCCAGCATTGTGCTGCACGCACTCAAATACCCGTCCAAAGCGGTGTATGGACTGCTGCTGGGAGAGAAGGGCAAGGGAGGAAAGTTTACGGTATGTGACTACTGAAGGGCGTCGGATTTCTTTATTACCTTTGAAATGTGGTGATAAAGTTACTAAGAAACCCTAGGTATTTTATCTATCTGTTGTTGCATGAATTAGTTTTGGTCTCGAGTCAAAGGCTCAAATAGCGGAAGTGATACGAGAAATTGTCAGGTGACCGGCTGTGTTCCACTCGCGCACGAGGCATCGCCGCTTGCTCCTTCATTGGAGGTTATTTTGTTTATTATATTTTTAAAAATGTTTTCCCTCATTCAAGATTAATCTGTTGTGGGTTTCCTTTATCAACTAAAAATAATTATATATATTTTTTTTTCATTTGAGCTTTTTGCAGGTAGCCCTTCTGCTTGTATCGTCTCGTCATCCGGGCCAACTCATGGGAGCGTACTACGCACCACAGTCACTCAATGAGAAGGGGTGAGTACTACTCAGGTGGAGTTATTCCTATTCAATGAGTACTAGTAGTAAGTACTAGTAAATACTTCTCAGTCACTAATGAGTAGAGACTGCTTTATGAAACGAACGTCCAACGAACAACACTGTCCACACATTTTGTTCCCTACAAACGAGCAAGAGTTTCACGAATGTGAATAGACAGAACATTTGCACTTTCGTTTCAAATGTTGATCCCTAGGGGTGAAATAAAGGGAGGTGTGACGGTTTTTAAATGGACAGATGCACAACTAGCACATGTCATTTCGAATGGATATTGTTTCAGTCCCTCCCCAGTTGCTGTCCGATTGGCTGAGAAGATTGCGGCCATTGTTGGAGGCACGCCGACCATTATTGAGGTTAGTTGAACTGCTAATGCAGTGAGTGGCTTATGGGGGGGGGCGAACTTCGAAGCTATCGGAAATGTCGTAATATTATACTTCTTATACGTTTCACAGTATCCGTCTTTGCTATATGAGATACGATTGACATATTCGGATTCTCTTGGAAAACGGTTGCTATAGCTCAAGCTTTGAGCGGTGAGAGTGTGTGAGTGAAGAGTGACAGAGATGGATCAGGACTTGTAAGCTCGAGTTTTCACAATTACATTGCCCATTTATTTTACAGTACTATAGTTATATCCTTCAACTTCAAGCTTTAACCGATATTTTGTTTCAGCTGCAAAACGCGAACCTCTCCCCTGACTGCTCGCATGCCTGTCTCGTGAGCAAGCACCAAGTGGATGGACACTGGAAGGAGAGCAGGTGACGAATACGGATGTTGTAAGGGGAAGCTTCAGACCGTCTGCGCTCTCTCTTCACTCTGCGTCTCTAACCCGGGATTGTTTATTCACGTAGCATTATTGACCTCGCTTTTGCGTATTCGGTGATGAGATTAATTCAAAACAAGGATTAGGGGTATTGTGAGTGCCACACAAAGTTGCATCCACCGCGATGTGCTAACCCAAACACGCTACACTTGATAAGAGTCTAGCGAAGAACTCTTTTCTTTCCTCTTGGTGTGAAATTGTGGTATTTGGTACCTGTTGGGGTTGGCCAGAGTGGTAGACGTATTCAACACGGGCGAGGGACAACAGATCCATGGATATTTGCGCAATAATGGTGAAATGAACACTGACGCCGGCACATCTGTCCATTTCACCATTACGGCGTTAAAGGATCACGGCACCGAATATTCAACTCTTATAAACTGCAAGCGCAGTTCGAAAGGGCTCGTGTTATGTGCTGTTCTGCCAAAGGAATTTGAATAAAAAAATTTCTACACGGCAGGGGAGCGTAATAAAGACTCATTGCATAACAGGCAACTTGCGGCAATTCAAATGACTATTTTTAAGCGTTTTATACTTTTTTGCCTGGAAATTGAACTGTTGCAGACTGCATGTGCTATTTGAAAGAGCCTTCGGTGCTGTGTTCGTATGCCACAGGAAAAGTAATAAAGAAATTCTTACGAGAAATAGGAAAGTCCGATTGAGAAAACGCATTAAATAGAGTTTTAAATTCGGACTGTAAAAATTGCGCGATATTATTCAAATTTTTTTCGCGTTTCTGCTTTTCATTTCGTCGTATGCCCTGCAACTGCCTGTTTTCATGCGTTATTGACTCCGTGATTTTACAATGGTTTCAAAGATATAAATAAGCATGGATGAATTGTTGCAAAAACGGAAAATTTGCCCTCTCAATCCTACCGTAATTTGAAGCAGATCAATCAATAAACACATAGTT
>JACMIF010000155.1:37962-57312 GCA_014805445.1 Diplogasteroides magnus | reverse complement strand
CTATACCTACTTCCAGGAAAAAAATCAGAATTTTATTCCAAAGTTTGCCACCCGGTTCCGCCAACCTCGATTTTAGCTTGAGTTGAAAAAATAACGTCTTTTAATAAGGAGAATAGGCGAAAGATAGATAGAGAACGTTCCGCCTCATTTGGATTATCAGAACAGGTGCAATATTTAGAGAACGGTAAGTGATAATTCTTTTTCATCGCGATTGCTTTCTTAAAGACTGCGGTAATCCGCTGGGGAAAGGAAATCAATAGGGCAGGTAAGGGTTGCTGAACTCACTCTTTCATTCATGACAAAATTCTTCCAACCGTTTTCACCGTAGATCTATGTTTTATGTTTTTTTCCTACTGTGAAAGTGTTCGGGGCTATGGTAGAATCCCAAGAGCAAAACAGCAAGCGGTTATATCTCGGCTTACTGAAGGGTTTAGCTAATTCTAAGAGTCATACTTGGCACCATCGTTCTACTCGTAATCAGCTATGTCGATAATAACGGTGAGACTTTTTCGATTTTGTCATTTGCTGTTTTCCTCTTGGGATTCATTCATACTCCTCACCATCCGTGCACACATCACAAACTCATGCACGATTATGAAACCTGGACAAATTATAAAAATCCACCTGGTCATGGGCGATAACACCTGATATTCGTTTGCATTTTCCGTGGTTTTCCATCTTACACGTATGAAGGCTTGCTTCAGTGAATTTTTACATTAAAAATTACAATAGAATAAAATTCTAAAATATTGATGTATAATACTGTCGTATGGGGGTATTAGCATTATTAACATAAGTTGTCGTTTGCCTATGTAAATAGCTATTAGCGTAGTGTCTATCGGGATGCTACGTGTTGTCTATCATTACTTAGTTAATTTTTCATTCAATTTCAATTTTCGACTTGACTCAAGCGTTTCGTGTCGTATCCAGATGTGTTCGGAGCTTATCGTTAAACGTTCAGCCATTCTTGAACGGATTCTAATGAAGACCCGCGCAGCGGGCCGACCAACGGCATAATGTAATGTAACGTTTTAGACGTTAGAAGATTTTGAAGCTTACAGAAGGTTGTCCCGCTATTTTAATTTACAACCCTATGTTTCGCAAAACGCGTTCCGCGCATGTCTACTCGGAATTGCGAACGCAAACTACTTATTATTGAATGAGATCTCTTACCCGGACGGACCCCATATCACTGGCGGAACAGAGCTCACGCAGTGAGCGTAGTTCCGTTAGTTATTTGTTTTAGAATTTGGGTTGTAGTTTGATTTCTTGCATGCTCAACATTAGAAGATCTGGTTGCCGTTCTCTAAGTATACTTTATCGGCGAGTAGATCATACTTTCGATCTTTCGTTTCGATCGAGTAGGTCTTTCGTCGATTTTTCTCTGGACACAGATGTCACTTTCCCAGATGAATTGATAAGTTTACTTGATCTCTGAATAAGCACGAGGGGAGATTCTAGGGGGTGTCGCTAATTGGACGTTATTGGCCGCCGTTTATTTTTTAGCCGTCTAGGTTTTTAGCATTCCCAACGGTCGTCTCTGCGAAGTGTGAGACAACAGCTAAGAATGAAATTATACGGCTAGAGCTCAAAGGGTTTCAATAACGTCCCATTAGGGACACCCTAGAAAATTCTCTTCTCCTTTTAAAAAATCTCCTCTCTCATTTTCCGTTATCCCTCGCTGCGAGTCGCATTTCGAGACGGAGAATACGGGTAGCAGATCTTCCCGTAACCGTTGAAGATCTCGTGGAAGCTACAAGAGGATCTCAAGCTGAACCCAACTGGGAATTAGGCAGTGAATCTGATTCGTTCATGGCTGAACTCTCAGAACAGGTTTATGTTTCGTTACTTCGCACCGTCACAATTGACTGCAATTTTATGAAAATGAACAAGAATCGGCTCTTGCACCAAGATGAAGACTTATTTTGAAATGACGAGGACCGCTCACGTTCAGAGGGTGGGGCGGCTACTGAAAAAAAGGATTGCTCTTTCAGGAGAAGGCCAAATTGAAGGACAACTCACGGCGACATGAAACGCTTGATTATATAATTCAAATTGGAAAAAAAATTGCTAAGATTGGTGGAGCCTGCGGCTATACTGTCATCTCTAGATTCTACTTCTAGAAGATCATTAATAGTCCCTGACAATATCGAACAAAGCCCCGTTCATGAACATTTATATTATTATGTAGAACAAAACAACTTATTATTACGTAATGAATGAGATGATGCGACAAGCATCAGATTTGTCAAGAGCGTTGATTTCATCAATGACTCATCGTGTTGGCCACGACTCTGGGGGATGAGACGGGCGAAGATATGACCAGTGCGATAAACTCAGAATGCAACAATGCGAGGGCTTCGCTGTTCGAACTCTTTAAATTATTTAATCGATAAAGATCAGCGACTCATTAACATACTTTGTGCTCCATAATCTTTCTCGCCAATTCATCTCCTTTTTCCCTCGGTAGCTTAGGCACAAGTCTTCCTAAATAACTCATGTGACCAAAGCATCTGAATATCTGGCGACGTACGCAACTGTTCCTCCTCTGACTTTCTTTTATCAGCTTCTTGCCAGTCATCTCTTCGTAACTGAGCATCTACAACCATTTGTGAGAGTTTTCCAGCCCTAAATTTTTCCTGCAAATACCGCAATTATGAAATTGGTTGGTGAAACCCGCTTCATTACCTTCTTTACTGTGGCGCTGTGTTTACTATCGGTCGCTTGCTCCCTGGCTGTTATTCTCAGAAGTCCATTGGTGTCTATTCTAAATGTTTCCTGCAGAACTGATTATTTTGAAATATTAAGTGCTGTCTCACCTCAATTTTATTCTTACTTTTTGGCATTGGCTTGATAGGAATGCTAAAATGGGCCAGGAAATGATTATCGTAAATATATTCATTGCTTCCTTCGTAGACCTGAATTTGAGCTTATTTTTAGACAGATAGTTCATGTTCGGTAACCTTGATCAAAATACTATTTTGGTTGTCTTCAGCGTTTTGATATTTCTTGGTGGCTTCGCAGGGAATCTTCGTTCCAGCGGGAATGATCACATCGAATTTATCTCCTGCTATGGCAACTCCAAGGTCGAAGGGCGTAATGTCTTGCAGTTCCACAAGACCATATTTCTGGTTTTGCTTCTTGACAAGAGTATCAGCCTACGAAATGATAAAACATGGGTGTTCAAGCTGCGAAACATACAATAATCGCTGCTCCATGTGCGATGGCTTCATCTGGATTGATATTTGTCCTTATTTTCTTCGCCCCAAACAGCTCAATCATTTTGACCTTCACTTGGTGCAGTCGCGCCGATCCTCCAACTAGCACTACTTCGTGGATGTCGTCCTGCAATATTATGGCAAATGTCCGTTAAATAATAGCAAAATGAGAATGAACCTTCTTCATCCTGGCTTTCCTCAGTGATTCCTCTAAACAATTTATCGTTTGCTCAATAATGTCGTTGCACATTTCAATCAGTGTTCCACGACTTAGAGTGTACTCAACTCTAAATGCAAATGATGTTACAATTACATAAGCAGAAGACTTTACGAGTCTCCACCAATCTCAATTGTGAACGAAGCGCTTTCACAAGTGGATAACTCAATCTTCAACACTTCACACTTCCTCAAAAGCGTCCACTGCACAGCTGCATCATCTGACACTCCTGAATCAATATGAATTGAGAATCGAAAGCAATCAATGAATCAATCGATAGAAAATATGAACTCACTGCTCCATTTCTCGTTGTTGTAGGATACGAAGTCATCAAATATCCTCCGATCTATGTCTATTCCTCCGAGGTACTGCTTTCCACTCGTTGATTTCACTTCAGCCATCAATCCTTCAACTTCTACAACAGAAACATCGAATGTTCCTCCCCCAAAGTCGTAAACTAAGACATTCCTGAGAAATCGCGCTGAAATACAAGATAAATGAGAGTAGCTTACAATTTCCCGGTATGGTTTCTGTGTAGGTCGAATGCATATGCGATCGCAGCTGCTGTGGGCTCATTCAGAATCTGGAGCACATTGAACCCGGCGATTACACCAGCATCCTTTGTTGCCTAAATATCACAATTTTTCTCACTATGTCCCAGTTATTAGACAGACCTCGCGTTGCGCGTCATTGAAATTGGAAGGTACCGTAATCACAACATCTTTTACTGGTTCTTGTATGAATTTTTCGGCACTTTCCTATATGTTTTCTTGGTTTGAATCGGAATATACTCACATGCCTTAAGATAATATAGGATTTCACTGCAAACTTCCTCTGGATACAACTTGATTGACGTTTTCTCTTTGCGATAGCCTACTCGAATTTGGACCGCTTTTTGGTTGTCAGCACATATCTGCATATGACGTGTGTGAACTTTAAAAAAACCTTTTTCAAACCTCAAACTTTATATGTTGCTTGGAAATATCGTGATCCGTTATTCGTTTTCCCATAAGCCGTTTCACTTCTGCATGTAATCATGAAAGTGTGAAACGAAAATACAAGCAAAACCATATACTGTGCTTAATGCATCGGTTCCTCGTCTTTCAAGAGCCTTTTGTCCCACGTAAGGACGAGCATCGTAGAAAAAGCTGACGCACGAAGGAGTCGTCGCACCCCCTATCAGTGCTCACGATATTCATCGAAAACGCAAGAACAAACCTTGCGTATTTGGAATCGTCTTCACCTTGTGTACTTCGGCTTCATCAGTTTCTAGGCGCGCGATACATGAACAAGTAGTCCCGAGATCAATTCCAATCGCTACCATGTAGATCTGAATTTACTTTGAAAATATAGACAAGTGCACGTAAGCGAGAAGAACGACAATCATTTCCTCGGGATTATCATAACGTGTTACATAATGTGCGTGTAGCGGAGATAAAACGAGAACATTGAACAAGTGGATAGGGAGGTTGAAGCGTATCAGAACCGTCGACTAAGAGCGGAAAGGCAGAATGGGCGAGAATCGATGGTTGTTTGTGTGATAAAGATGCGCTCAGTTTCGAAAGGAGGAGTCAGCGTGTGTTATCATACCGACAACTCTTTACGCTGAGTTTGTTCTCAATGTCGTGCAGCACCACCACCCAAACATCAGCATACATTTCATCTAGCAACTCTATTCAGTTTCCGCGATGAAATAAATGTTTCGTTATACTGTTCACTGTGTCTGCAAGAAATTAGAAAGTGAATTTACGATTATCATTTTGAGATTGTATGGCCCTTCGTACTCAACATCTGCAATGGTGAGTCAATAAAGTATAGAATTTCTTATTTATATTTTTTTTATTCAGGGAAGGTAAATTTACAAACAGGGAATTTACTAATGTCGTCTTCCTAAGAGAGAATCATGATCGTGTATGAAACTAACAAATTTTTACCAATCATCGGCAATTTCAGTGTTACACAAGTATTCTATGCACAAATCACGACAGTTTTGCGGAATATGTCAAGAAAACAGCGAAAATATTAGCGAATTTTCAACGGAAAGATGCTGTTGATCTCAAGGAAGCGGGCAAAGATAATCAGGGCAACAATCACCATCTGTATCTCGCCCAATTTCTGTTTGTTCCATATCTCTGCCAAGTCTAAAAACCAGTTCAGAAGGTTGAAATTTGAAAATACGCTTTTCCACGTCGTAAGGCCGTACTATGAACAAAATTTCGAGGACTATATACGGAATGGACTAGGTGAGCGCAAAAATGAAATTGCATGAGGCAAACTGTGAATTCTAAGATATCGAAAAGGCTGATAATTGCCTTCCTCAAATAGTCAAAGGAATGATATATTTGCACGGCAATGATATAATTCATGGGAACTTGAAGCCATCTAAGTGTGATCTACAGCGATTCACAAAATGCTTGAACTGAATTCTCAGCATCTTCGTTGACACTGACAGAAATGGAATAGACACCGTGCGAATAGCTGAATTCGATATTGATACAGTGAGTATTGAGCTTAGAATGATTCCTATTATTCTCATAGGGAGACACGTTCCTTGGATTATACACAGCGAGGAACGTTTGAGTATTATGCCCCTGAAGTTCTTGATTGTTTCACTTCAAACAGGCGAAACATCACTGAAAAAGTTTTTTTAAACTCTTCACTAAACTATTCCACTATTCAGAGTGACTGTTATTCCTACGGTGTAATATTGTGGAGAATTATGTATGATCAGCAACCGTTTTTGAATTACAGCAAGCACGGAATCGTTGAGCTCATAGCAACAGGGTAAGAAAATACATGAAATTATTTAAGCGGTATTTACAGAAAAATACATCCTCCGATGACGGCCAAATTAAACGAAAATGTCAAAGCCTTGCTCGAATCTTGTTGGAGCCAGTATCCTTCGTACAGGTAAGAAACGTTATCAGGTAATAACTACTCCGTGTTAGTTCAGACCTTCTTTTGTAACGATTGAGAAAATGCAAGATAATGTACTTTGCTACTACGACTAAAATCAGGTCAGTTCACGCTCAAGGTATACTACGCAAAAGCGTTCATAGATGAAATGGCGTGATGATCGCATGGAGATACAGAAGGAGCTCCGTAGTGAAGAACACCGCAACTGGCGGTCATTGTACAAAGAACTAAAGGTTGTTTCAGTCCAGTAACGAGGGAATACCACACGATTATGTTCCAGGTCGTATTTGACAGAAAACTCAAAGAAATGGAGGAATCTGAAAGAGGAAAGAAGGATCTGCACTTGCCTAGTCTAGAACTTTCGCCCCAAGCTCCATCTGCACGCCCAAGTCGCGATAAAGTCAGATTTATATCTTTCCGAAATGATATGTATGCCGTTGCAGATTCTTGTTATCCTGATCAGAAACGTAAAAGAAGAAGGAACCATGCAAATAGTCATCACAACTGATAGTGCACAATGTTTCCATCATGCCTCTGAAAACATCCAGAAACTCTTCATAGACAGTATGTTTTTCCAGATTTTATCAATCTGATTCCGCAGGAGATGAATAATTTTAGAAATTGGAAAAATCTTTAAAGACAGGATGTTGACGCCAACGTTAACGACGGAGACCATGAAAAAGCATTTTGTGAACATTCAAGAATCTTATTTTCAGAGGTGATTTCAGGCAGAAGCCATACTTTATTACTCTAATATAAAAATTAAATTTGGAATTGAAGAAATATCTGTCATCAAAATTATCCAAGACATAATTAATGAAAAAGTAATGAACATTGTGTGCACGGCGGAACAAACATGGGATGGTTAGTTTGAGAATCAGTACTGGGAATAGGATGCTTTTCAGATAAGCTGCGTTGGCATATTGACACCCTTGGGAAGATGATTATAGCTGGCTCCAACGAAAAATATTTCAACTTCAATGATCTAAAAATTTCCGACTATTTCGTGGAATTTCAGGAGGAAAAAAATGGAGCACAGTTATCAGATGAGGAAACGGTGTGATTGCACAAAATTTGAAATTACTGAAGATATTCATGCCGCTGTAAAGATGATTATGACCTCTGACGAAATTGGGTACAGAGACCCAAACCATTTCTGGATGTTCTCCTACTACAGCATATGTTGAACGATTTTCTAACTTTTCCATTTTGTTTGAAGAGAAATCTGTTTTACTGTTGTGTTTACCCATCGAAATGCCACAACACACAAACTTCTCGATGTGCAAAATACTTGAACTCCTTCAAATCATACTAAACCGAGGCGATTTCATAGTTTCTGTCCAATTACCGAATTATGGGTTCAAACTAAACTGTCGTAGGGCACTCAACCTGTTAGTGTTCCTTTCCTTCCTCATATGCGTGTTTGCCCTTGTTCAACATGATGTTGCTCCTCGACTTCATTCTTTTTACCTCTGTCTTTGGGCATTCCTCCCTGACGGAAAATGATAGTAAGTCTATCTCTCTACAATTCATTCCGATTCATCAATAAATGCAGAGAAGTTCCTTTCTGAAAACGACAAGCTCTTCAACAAGTTGTTTGATGATTATGAAAAATCCAGAAGTCCCTACAACATTCACGGTACAGTAGGGCGCAGTTCACTGGTGGCAAGGTGTCTTCTTTCATGAATGGACAACGTCTCCTATGGTCCACTCTACGTCACGATGGGCTTGCAATACGCGAGACTAGTCGGAGTCGTAAGCTGCCCACCATAATCGTTCGTTCTAAGCGGTGTTTCAGTACGAACCACAACTGCAACACCATAACATCGTGGGACTAGTTCTGGTAAGGGATATCGAGTAACTGAGTAACGTGTGGATACTGTAGAAATGGCGAGATCCCCGGCTGGTGTGGAATGAGAGTGAGCACGGTGGCATCGGCCATGTAATGGTCACTAGAGACAAAGTGTGGTTCCCGGAGTTCTTCCCGTGCGAGAGGTAAATTATTATATCTTTAACCAGAGCATAAAAATGTACTATTATATTTCAGTTCCTCCACGACCAATATTCAGCAGGAATATACTCAGAACGTCAAGGTTCTTTTAACTTCGTCTAATAAAGTATTATAGAGAGAAGAATTCGCTTAGATCAACAGCACAGGACACCTAGAAACGTTTTTGATGTTCTCGACTATGTTCAGCTGCGAGTTCAAGGTCACTGCGCACATTCGGCAAGTTTAATGACCTCTTTATGCAGACAGCGTCGTTCCCATTCGACAAACAAGTCTGTTTCTACTGTTTCCTCCTCTACAACTACTACGACGACGAATTGTTCATGAAAGGGTACATCACCACCAGACCGTACTTCTATGCAAGTCTAATTTTGATTTCATCGGATGTACTTGCAATATAGGATACCAGTGAGTGGAAACTCTCTGTCCAAGGAACGTACAACCTCAGCAACGTGGACCCAGACTTCAGAATTAGTCTACTTTACTTCAACATCACGCTTACAAGAAGACCGGAATTCTGGGTTGGACTGATCATTACGCCGACTTTCTGGATTGGATCGCTTATTCTGATAGGTATCTAACGTGCAAGGGCACGTTTCTTATTATCGTGCGGTAATCATGAAAAGTAAGAAAAGTATGAAAACTCCTTTAAGATAAGGATCAATCGTTTTCAGGTCTCTTCTTCGGCGCAGCCACAGATCTCGTTAACAATGCTGTCACACTACAATGATGTCAATGATGGTGATCGCATGGAGTCCATTGCGAAATCGGACAGCATCCCAGTCCTCGGTATGATTTCATTATATCCATGAACCTATGCTGGATTATTCAGGCTGGTATGTGATCTACGAAATCATAATCATCATCGCCGGCGTATTCTCAATTCTCTTCCGTGGCCCAACAAGGAAGATGTTATTCTCGCTCTACCTCTGCATGTTCAGGAAGTTGGATTTACTGTATTGTGTTTATTTGGAAACGAAGATTAATGAAAAATTCGCTAATACGCTTTCAGAACCACGGAGAACTCCACCTGCAAATTGAAGAATTCAGCAGCAGGGAAGATGGTTTCGCCCTATTTGAAGATGTGCCACATTTTCTTCGCCATATTCTCTGCACTACATGTCGTTAACCTCCTCATCCTATTGAACAATTCAAACAACATGAGATAATCGCTGAAATATTTGATTACAAAATCTATTTTTTATACGACTTGCTGTCATGTATGTAGCATTTCAGCTTTTTTTTACCTTCCACGGAAATTGTTTATTGACGTACTCCGTTGGTACAAGGACTTAGTAAACCAAAAATTGAGGAAACCAAATAAGGCAATTTTGCACTGCCCGTAGGTCCAATGTCGGCAAACAATACGTAGAGTGCGGCAGACCGAACTACACCCGCAAACGCGTTTATCCGAGAGAAACGAACAATTATAAAATTAATGAACTCATTGCTTTTGACAGTGTTCACCATTTTTTTCTTCGATGATTGTTCAAGATATTCTCTACGATGAAGATAATCATGCCTAGTGTGGACCCAACAGCCCACCCAATAAAGGGAATCGTCAAGTGAACCATCGTCATAGCGGAGGGCTCGACGATCTGAAGAAACGAATGAATACCAACCAGAATTGTTTACTGCTTACTGTATGCGTTGATGCTGGTTTCGGATTTTGAATAGCCGCCAGGGCGTCCAATCGATACACGGGGACGTATTTGCGCAAATACAGGCCAGTTTGCTAAAATAGATTGAGTTAACCAGGACAGGAAAGATTCCTGACCAATTCGGGCGGGTACACGGTAAGTATCAAGTTATTTATCTTCTCAGTAACGCAGTTGGAAATATTTCTTCTTGTGCTAATGAAATAATTTCGTCCTGATCTCAGATCGACGCCAAGCCACGGAGCTTGTTCTATTACATATTCTTCGGGCAGGAGTATTCTGAATGGTGATGCATCGCGATATAATTCCATGTTTACGAACCTGGATAACTGACAATCCGCAGGCATCTTGTCTAGCAATACAAATTCGTACAATTGCTGCTCATATGAAAAATCCGCCAATGAACTGTCTGCGCATATTAATCTCATTCGCTCTACAGCGCTATTTTCGTAATACACGTTCCGCAATCCGAAAAGATCCGACTTCTATGTAAATTGCTAATTTGTATAATATAGCGTGAAAATAACAAACCTCTTTTTCATTAAAGTAATTCAATTGATCCATGACCATTTTTCTCGTATTATACGAGAATTGCTCCAACATTTCTGCGATAGTTCTTAACAATAATTGTTAGAATGCTGCGATGTTATGCATATTGTAGATTCTTACGTTTGGGGGCGATACTTTGTCACTGTAGCATTTCCATTGAAAAAGGATTGATACCAGAACATCAGAAAAGCCCAGCATAAGATAGTCATCCAGTTGTCAATGAAGTACGCAGCATCGAAGATATATTCCGCCATCTACATATATGATATATCATTCCTTCAGATGGTCACTATTGCTATTATATTTTACCTTTCCATTTTTTCTCAGTTTTGAAATCAAACGAGTTTTCTGTCGACAGAATTCTATCATTCCATGGCAGGCTATGGATAAAAGGATCAGTATCATTGCATCCATATTATACACAGTCGTAGAGAGAATGCTCGTCTGCGTTTCTAGTAGATCGCTCGAGTTCCTTCCTTCCACAAATAACATCTAAACGTCAAAATTAGTGAATAATACAATTTCAATCCATTTTAGAATTTTTGTACCTACCAACGGTCATTACTATGCTTACAATTAAAAGTTATGATCATATTCCATGTTCTCAACCATCTCTGCCTTCTCGAAGGGTAGCAGGGGCATTGTGTACTTGTATTGGTATACTTGCTGCTTGTCATAGTACGTCGTATCTGCTGCTGCGAAGATCTCCCCCCTCTCAACATACCCGTTGAATCGATTAAGGCACTCTATTGTTGTGCAAATTTTTAGCTAAATTTAGATTTTACTGAAAAAGGGGGAACCTCGCCTACCATCTTCAACATAGTGGACATAATGAATACTGCAGTGATAGATCTCTGCCACGGTCTTCCAAAACTCGATGAAGACTCCTCTCATATACCCTGTCGTCGCATCGCGGAATAATTGGGGGTAGTAATCGATGAAATATCCCAGTCAAAGAACTCCATCCGGGCATGGACTTCTATCCATACAAGAAAATGGAGGAAGCCAACCGGTGCAATTTACGCTGTCTATGACTCGATTGAAGGCAAACACTAGGATTAAAGGTCATGAAAGTGACTCTTGAGTGCACGTATACCCAGAAATATATTCCCAAAAAGAAATTGTCCTCAATTCAAGCTAAAATAATTAGGAACAGTGCAGAAGCTGCAGTGCGATAAGAAGACACTTCCAAACAATGCGGAGATCACTCTGCTTTCTCTTTATTTATTGATTTGCAGCACAAACAACGGATAAACCGATAAACGACGTCAATTGTAGAACTTGCAACGATAACGATGAATAGAATCACGTCAAGTGAATGATAAACGAGAGAGTTGAGATTGATTGAGAATGGAATGAAATTCTCGAGTGTGACTCTTGAGTACACGTTTACGCTGTCTGCGACTCGATTGAAGGCAAACACTGGGATGAAAGGTCCTGAAAGTGAGTCTTGAGTGCACGTAAACCCTGAAACAAAATTCAAAAAATTATTGTTCGCTCTTTATTCGAACTAAACCAATTAATAACAGTTCAGTATCCGCAGTTCGGTAAGAAGAAACTTCCAATACTTGTTCATTCCGATTTCTCTTTATGCAATGATTTGCAGCGCAGGCAACGGAGAAATAAATGACGATAAATGACGTGCAATGAGAAATATGAACAGAATGACGTCAAGTGAATGATATACACGAGGATTAAGGTAGATGGAGAACGGAATGAGGTTCTCTGGTGCGTCGAACTCTGCTACGAACGAGTCTCGTTTCTCGTTCGAACAACCCTAGTTAATAGTTCTAGAGTTTAGTATCTAGTACTGAATAAGAGTATTAAGAAATAGCCACTTTTGTGACTGCTTGTTGTTTGCTTCTAATGGTAGTTATTCGCCAATTACCTGCGACACGTTTTAAATATTATAATAAGTTGAGTAGAATTTTTTTTGTATTTTGAATTAAAATTGTATATTTCTTTAGCCATTGACAGCAACCTCTATTCATTGTGGCTAATTACACGTGACAACATGTCACACACGTATACGACGTCATCTCCGGTACACCTGCAACGCTTAGAATGATGATCGAAATGAGACCCATAATTTTCTCCACATGTCGTCAGTGTCAGAAAAAAGTCGCTAAAATTTTGAAAACGCTCTCCAGATCTCCCTTACAAGCCACCGGCTATATTAGCTTCTTGGCAACAAGTTGCATACATGTTGGCGGTCCTAAACATTTTTCCCTTGAGTTATTGACGAAAAAGTGCCCCAAAATGCCATTTTTTTCCAAATGGTCCCATGGTGACCAAACTCCGTCCGATTGTCGAGGTTATCATGTAACTAATGAAAATATAGAGGGACACCGATAAAACTTCATTCATAGGGGCATGAGTGATTGCGGTTGTCCGTCACATGCGAGAGACAGCCGCTCCGAGGGAATTAGACGACCGAAATGTGACATTCTGCCTGGATTCCGGATTGGCAACTGTGGCCGCGTCTTGACTGTTAGGAATTGGCACGATTCTGCCGCCAGTAATACGGGCTCCAAGTGAGATAACCCGTCTCTTCAATGCCTTCCAGACGAGAGGAGACAGCCACAAAAGAAGGATTGGAGAGGCAAAGACGGTGATTTGATGGTAAATCACGTACTGAATTACTCATATTTATGAACATTAGGGTGGACAAAGCAGGGCAGTTATTGACAGCCGCATGACTAGTGGTGGATTCGATCCGAAAACACGACCGGGTGATTATAGACGCAGACGAAGAAATGATGCACTTTTTACCGGCTGTCAATAATTGCCCTGCTTTGTCCACACTAATGAACATTAAAGATGCATTTTCGGTAGACATACCTGAAACAATTGCCCTGAATATAACTCCTTTCGTCCAGTGAATACAGCAATAGCCATTGACATTTGACAAATAGCCTTGACGGTGTTCAGAACAGAGACAATCGCTGTGTACAGAAGAAGTGACCGCTGCAGTCTGGTGTATTTGGTCTCCTCTGCGGACTAAAGTTGCCTTGATCTAGCTAGAGTCAGTCCATGACATCCCCACCCCAGCCTTCTTCTTCTTCGCTACTTCGCGCAGTCTTTGGCAGGTAAGTATCGACAGAGTTGCCACAATGACTACGTACGACGAATGTAATGTTATGCTGTAGACCTTCAGCATCTAAACATTTGAGCGCGGCTATATGCTGTAAATTAGGGATTCTAATTCGGTATTCAAATTCATTTCTGTCTCTTCCATTCTCCGCGGAGAATGGAAGAGACAGAAATGAATTTGAATAGCGATTTAGAAACCATACTGTAAATGTTCAAAAAATATATAAATTCAACAAACTATTTTATATCCATAGGGCAAGTGGTCTTTGAATGCTTCCCATGGAGGAGGATTGATTAGCATAACTTGTTGGACGACTCCTACTGCGAGAACAGCTAAGGGAATCAGGCTAATGCCTAATTGAATCAAAAGAGGAAATGCTAGACCTCGTCTGAACCAGCCCTGCAATTTTATTCTTCATTTGCTATTGCTGAGTGAGGAATCGTGTTAAAAGATAAATACGAAGTGAACATTAGTGATACAGGGATGAACAAGTGCACCATTAATTCGTGTTGAAAGTGTCATTTGTACCAATTACCTCTTTTTTGAATGGACTCAGTTGAGATGCCCAGTATCTGTTCATGCATTCATATGCGCAGCCGACAATAAATCCCGATGAACCCGCATATTGGATCATCTAAACAGATATATAGGCATACTTATATAATATGTATGGAATGAGTTCACCAAGTTTTTAGGAACTCGTTTTATAACAGACCAAAGTAAGGAGCGGGAATTGTGACAAGAAACCAAAAGAGAGTGTAGAGAAGAGACAACTAATGGTGCCATAAAGTCCTAAATATTCGCTTTTCTGTAATTACGAGTTTCTGAAAATGCAGAAATGATACCTGAGACTTTAGTAATGGTGAAGAATGCTGAATGTAGGAAAGGATCCTTGCATGTGTGAAGGAAAACCAGGTAGGCAAGATACAGGCAACAAAGGATATATCCAATGATTGATACCGCGTCGACAAGTGCCATTCAAGCTGAAAACTGGAAGAGTTTGGCTGAATACGCGAAGAAGAATAGCCAATTGAATATAAATTAGGGTTTCTAAATCAATAGTCATTTAAAATGCATTTCTCGTTCTTCTAATTTCCCTTTCTCCAACTCATTGCCGAGCGGTTGTCATTCAGACACGAGAGAAAACCGCTCGAAAGTGAGATAGAGAAAAGGAATGCACTTCGCCATCCGATTTCTGGTCTCTAATTCTAATATCGCGGAGCGGTTGATTCTGCGAGCGATAGATAGCCGCTCCTAGTGGAATTAACGAATAAGAAATTCATTTGACTATCGACTTTAAGACTAACGAGCGCCATGGATATTTTTGTCATATAATGACGAAATGGACGGATGCGACATCCTTTGGCAAAACGGACGTGGCTAATGAGATGATAATGATCCCAGGAACATCCATGGCGCTCGTAGCCACCTGATCATTACTAATTGGGTAGGTAATTGGGTCACTAGTAATCGTCTACCGTCAAGCTAATTATATAGAGAATTTTGAATCATATGATTCAAAATGCTATTCCTACTGTAAAGTTTAAAAATCATTAGACAAAATATGTTTCGAATGATATGATTCAAAATTCTATAAGCATGCCTATGCATGTCTTAACACGCGCTCTTTTAGACTTTCCTGGTGGTATGCCGTTGGTTTGAATGATTAACGAAACTAGAGGCGGTGTGAGGAGTATGGGTGGGTTCTACCAGACATGTAGTCATCTGGTCTGATTCCGCCATATTGGACAGATCAAAATTGTAAATATATGGGAAAATAGGGGCTTTCCTGACATATGTTCCGATTTTTCATGCGCCTGAAAGAGGTGAGATGGGAAAAATGGAAGCATGTCTGAATTCTTCTTTTCATCGAGACATAACACCCCAAACTTCGTCGCTGGCACGGATTTGAGCAGATTTTTGTCATCCAAAAAATCAGGACACAGCTTTTTGTATTTTTCAGAAATATGAGGAATCATCATTGATGTGACCCAGAAAGTGGAGAATTATTTAAGAATAGAAAGGTGTGAAGTTTCCATGGTTTTAATTTTATGGCTGAATTCAATTCGATGTCGAAAAGTGCACTGTTTGAGGTAAAAATTCAGCGAAGGCCAACTGAAGCAGATTCCTAAGGTTTAGTAATATTTCTAAAATCTACGTGTAAAATTGTACGTGTATCCATGTTTACAGCTGTCCGTCTCACCTCTTTCGCACGCGAGAAAAATTGGAACAGATATCATGAAAACCTCTATTTTCCCAGATTTCACAATTTTTATCTCTCCGATATGGCGGAATCATAATAAATGGCTGAATGTTTGGTAGTACCCACACATACCCTTAACGCCTTGACTAGGTAGTTTGGTGCATGATTCAAATCGGCGATGCCACTGCAGTGAAATATCTCTCCCACAGTCTTCTAAAACTCGATGAAGAATCCTCTCATGCTCCCTGTCGCTTCATCGTGGAATATTTGAGGTAGTAATCGATGAATTATCCCAAACGAAGAACTCCATCGGGACACGGACTTCGATCCATATTAGAAGGAGGAAACCAAATACGGCAATTTCCGCTGCCTGTGTCTATATTGATGGCAAAAAATAGGTTGAGCGGCGATAAAAGTTCGTCTGCAGTGCGAGTATACCCTGCAATATAACCCAAAAAAGAAATTTCCTTTATTCAGGCTAAAACAATTAATAACAGAGCACAAGTCTTAGTTCGGTATGGAGATATTACCTCCAAACCATGCATAAATCATTCTGCTTTCTCCTTATGTAATGATTTGCAGCACAGACAACGGAGAAACCGATAAAAGACGTAAATTGTAGAACTTGCAACGAGTACCATGAATATAATCACGTCAAGTGAATGATATACAAAAGGGTTGAGGTTGATGGAGAACGGAATGAGATTCTCGAGTGCGTGGAACTCTGCCGCGAACTCTGTCCACTTCACGAGCAGTTGTTCTGATGACACCGGTCGCTTAGCGATCATAGAGCGGAATCGTCGTGCGGTCGCGTGTAGTCTGTAAGCAATTACATTGTAAACGTCATTATTTGCCCCGAGTCAGTCGTTGTGTTGTTCAGATGCAATTAATATTAGTCACTCAAACACTACACCCTCTGATGAGGGCAAATATTTACTTGTTGTCGCCAATGAGTCGTTTCATCGCTGAAAGAAGCTGCGACTTGTCACCGACCTGCAATGATGACATCAATTCAAATTTCTAAAGAATGAACCATTCACAGTTTTTTGGCTAGAAAAAATCTGACCTGAGCTTTCCTTACGTTGATACCCATGCCCAATTTTTCAACCAGATGACCATTTCTCGGTTGATCTCCGAACAACGGTATTGTCAGAACGGGAATACCGGCATGCAGCGCGTCCTGATAGGAAATATCGATCAATAAATTAACTTTTCATGAAATTATTCAAGAATAACCTGCAAGCTGTTGTATCCCCCGTGACTTATCAAACCCAAGCACTTGTTATGAGCTGAAATGGTCATTTTTCATCCTGTCAACTAATTAGTTCTTCTCACACAACAAGTCGCTTTGAGGCAGCCAATTGGAGAGGAAAACGTTCTTTGGAAGACTCTTTGACCACGTGTCTTCGATGTTCTCATAACGAACAAAGAACCGAACATCAGGAAAAGACGAGAAAACATGAGCAAACGATGACTTCCAGCTGGAAATGTGACTCATTTACATTTTTCCACTCGTCTTGTACCTTTCTGGCATCAAATGCATCGGAGCAAAGGAACCGAAGGTCATCACCACGAAACCCTTCGAAGATTCAACCAGAGTGGTGTATTCCTGAAAAAATAGATCCCTGATTTATGTCCCCTTTATAATAATTACTGTGGGAAGTGTTTTCGGTGCAGCAATATCCAATCCAATTCCACCAATGTTGACTACTTTGCTGAGTGTCGGCTTTGCGAAGTCGTAGAGCTCATTACTATTCACCTAAATGTGATTTGGTAGTTGTTTCAATAACAATAAAGCGAACCATGACTAGTGGGCATTTCTTAGAGAGCTCGAATAGGTCGGGAAAGTCTCCAAATTGCTTGCGGAATATGGCCGTTTCGACGTCGGTCACTTTCCTGCAAACACGAGCATTATCTCGAATTTATATTATATTCTACATCTTCATAAGCGGAGTAGTGACGGATTGTCCTATTAAACTCTTAATTCTCTCGAAGAAGGTCAAGTTCTCTCCAGCATCCATCATCATAGCTGAAAGGGCCAAATTCCATGATACGACTATTGGTATAGGCTCACGAGTGCAGAATGAGGGAGGAGAAGGAACTCCAATGGCATCGGCCACATTCTCCGCCATTGCAGTACTCAGCAACCACACCCAGGAGGGTATCTCTATAATATTGACTGTAGAGGATTAGCGAAGTGCATTTCGCATTCGTCCAATCTACTCGGTGCGGTTGTTTATCACTAGTAGAGATAACCGCTCCGCGGAGATTAGATGAAAGATAAATATTCTTTTTGCCGTTTTAGAAATACTATTGAGGACCATAAAATATCAGAACAAACTAGTTTTGTGGATGATTCCAATATTGCAGTAAGTGTACACGTGTGTGAATGCGATGTCGAACTTCTTAGACTCGACGTATTCAAGAAAAGATGCGTTCTGGACCAGTTCTGATGAAATTTTAATTTGTTACAGTACAATCAAGTCACAAACGTTGGCAAGCGCGAGCCATCTCCTCAAAGATAGCGAACCTCTCCCTCTGACGACGATCCCATACAGGAATGTCCTAGGGACACAAATCACAAAACATGAGAGGGTCGAGCCTCACATAGTACGTTACATCCAGCATGTCCTTCACGTACTCATCAATAAAATGGCCGGAGGATCCATTGACAAGTTCCACTGAAGCGATTTTTCATTATTACGAAGACAGCATTGTAGCCACCATTAACAGCTGGGGAGAACTTGATCTTGGGCGGTGGGGACTCGAAGTTTTGGATGATGAAGATAGTGACGTTGTGGCCTGCATTAGTCAGAGTCTTCGCCACTCTGTTGTTGAATATCAGCTGAAGGGCATGTTTCAGTTGAATTTTTAAGACGCAGTAATTATAAGACCGGACCAGTCTGTCACTACTTTGTCAAGTTGTTTCGAGCGGGCTCAAATGTAGTGGATTATGATACTTGGTAAAACAGAAGTTACCCACAGACCGGTGAGCTCATAGCTCCTCCTGGTTTTGGAACTGTGTGATTTAGAATTTTTGGAAAATCGCTTTTGAAGTGTCCATGGTTGTTGAACAATAACTCGGTTCATTTTCGATATTTTTCGCAGTTCTTTTTTCTATTCGAACTGCCAGCCTCTCCTCTATAAAATCGTTTTTCAATTGTCCAGAAATATTTATTTTTGGCAAAAATACAATTTAAAATGTCATATTTTCCAAAATCTGTTTTCATTCCTGTGTATGGCGGGCATCTTTACCTGTGGAAAATACACGTTTTTTTTTTACTTTGAATTATTCTCCATGAAATTCTGTACAGGATGAGATGTTAAAAATTTCAAAAAAGACGCACACCGATAGTGAAATAAGGCCCGAATCGCGCGGCATCACCCCAAATTTGGTTGCAGAACTCGGTTGTTCCACCGAAACTTGGCGCTGTTGGCAAGCGTAGCTGTAAGACCTAGTTTTTCTTGCTCTACAAGATGCAGAGTG
>JACMIF010000155.1:0-37862 GCA_014805445.1 Diplogasteroides magnus | reverse complement strand
CACTCTGCATCTTGTAGAGCAAGAAAAACTAGGTCTTACAGCTACGCTTGCCAACAGCGCCAAGTTTCGGTGGAACAACCGAGTTCTGCAACCAAATTTGGGGTGATGCCGCGCGATTCGGGCCTTATTTCACCATCGGTGTGCGTCTTTTTTGAAATTTTTTACATCTCATCCTGTACAGAATTTCATGGAGAATAATTCAAAGTAAAAAAACGTGTATTTTCCACAGGTAAAGATGCCCGCCATACACAGGAATGAATACAGATTTTGGAAAATATGACATTTTAAATTGTATTTTTGTCAAAAATAAATATTTCTGGACAATTGAAAAATGATTTTATAGAGGAGAGGCTGGCGGTTCGAATAGAAAAAAGAACTGCGAAAAATATCGAAAATGAACCGAGTTATTGTTCAACAACCATGGACGCTTCAAAAGCGATTTTCCAAAAATTCTAAATCACACAGTTCCAAAACCAGGAGGAGCTATGAGCTCACCGGTCTGTTGGTAACTTCTGTTCTACCAAGTATCATAATCCACTACATGTGAACCCGCTCGAAACAACTTGACAAAGTAGTGACAAATGGGCTCTTGCTGGTCCGGTCATATAAATACCGCGTCTTAACTAAGCAACAAGTGTACCTGACTATTTGAGATGTCCGGAGCGAATATTGCAACATTGTAACCGTTCAATAACAAGGGAAAGGATGCTAAAACCAGGAAAAGAGTTTTCGTAGCCATGATCAAAAGTGCGAGTAAGGTATTGCTCCCTTATCGATTCTCATACCCGAAATCAAAGGTTTATTTCTTATCAAGTCCAATATTAATGCCCCGTTCTCTCCTTTATTGTTTACCGAAATGATAGGAGAGACAATATCCGAGAATGAACACATGTGTGTACTGCACAATTCGTCATAGTTATTCAACATGTATATGTCTCAAATGTGGATATTGCATTGGAGTAATTATATGATGGAGTCATCATTTGTTGAGGCCTTATGCTGAAGGATGAGCAGTCCTGGACTGCAAACAATGATGCACCCATGACTCGTCCTCCCACATGACAAAACGAGCAGAGCAGAGTCATTCCCATATGGTCCTCAAACTCGTCCAGACCGACGTTAATATATTCCCGTTCCTGAGTAAACAGGATCTCACAGGAGCCTACAGGGGCATTTTTGTTGATGTCTGGAAGGTAAATCATCGCGTCCTTCGTACTCTGGTTTACATACGTGAGATCAGATGTGGGCCGATTCCATTGGAGAGAAGGAAGTCAGAATTCTTGGAACGGCTGAGTACGGAAGCGATCTTACTCATAGTAACCTTTTGGCGTCTCATTGTAGCTACCGTACTCGTTGCAGACGAAGTTCCCGGTCCTGGTGGCAACTATGAAGGAGTTCTTGGAGCAATGCAGAATAACTCGGCAGACGGTGCCATAGAAGACTTCTCATTCTCCGAAGACAAAGTCCACCTCTTCCGATACACTGTTCCCGCCGTTACGTATGGACTTGTAAGTCATTTCGAAGCAGTCCCGTACAGCAAACAATGTAGCACTTTATAGTTATCCTTATGCATGAAGAAAATTACGTTATTTCAGGCAACTTTCTACGAGAAAGTGCACGTTATGACCTCATGGAATCTGACTTCCTTTCTCGTCTTCGACACTCATATTTTGGCCATAGTCGTCGCTTTGATTGCAATGTCCGAGGGCGTGGAAAAACTTAGCAGGCATGTGCACCGGAAAATGGGACAACCTGGACATGGTATACATATTCTTACTTTACTTATAAATCACAGTTCCAGGCCAGCAACGCCTCACTTCATTCATACTGACCATTGGCTTCTTCATGCATTATTTAGTGTACAGTTCGGCATTTGCCGGAAATGCCAGCTCAGCCGCTCGCCAGCCTACGACGTAAGAGATTAATGTAGTCTCACGTTCAATATTCATCCACAGAACATTACAAAGGATGACCTCAAACACGCGAAGCGGAAACGGTTTGTTGATAGCAAGAGAGCTCTATTTTTCACCCGAAAACGTAAGCTGTGCCTGTCCGTCCCTACCGTACTAGCTAGTTATGCCAGTTGCAAGATCTGTTCGGCAACAGCAATCCGGTGTCGAATTCCCAACCAAGATTGGAGTATGACATGCAGAAGTTGTCCGATATAGTGAGTGAGAAATACCATGCTCTGAAGAAGATTCCCTGTGTTAGCTATGCTCCTCGACAGTGGAGAAGCCTGTTTACGCGTACTCGATACTTTATCAACTGTTCTCAGTGAATCCAAGAGAACCGCACAATCTTCGATGCGCAATCCAAGCGTGAGACAAGAAATACTATGCTAGCTTATCGGATTGATGTTGCAGGGTCGATACGTCGGACGAGAAATTCAAGGATCAGAAGATGCCCAGTTACGCGGGAACGTCACTGGGCAAACCTTATCCTGGCGCACTCTACCTGAATAGGAAAAGGTTCACGAGAAGAGACGTCGACTAGTTTTCCATCATTGTCTCCAAGATGTACGACATTGAGAAGGTTGGACAGTCAACAAGTGAATCTCTTCATATTCACTCTTTAGCAAGACACTCTCTGGTGGCGTCGTTACTCTGGACGATTCAGACAGACTCTGTCCACTGTCGTTGCCCCTCCCGAGTTCTCATATCAACCCATTCCCCAAAGTGCCTTCACTGTTGCACTCATAATTGCCGCGTCCATTTACTGAGCCGCCTTTGCCATTCTCATAGTGGAGAATGTTATCTACAGAAGCCAGAAGGCTCACGTCATAGCCGAAAAGGCCAAAAAGTTTTTGTCTATTTGTGTTCGCTAGAAATTCGTGAGCGTACGAGGGCACGTGCTCGTGTACCAAATTAGTCATTTGCTCAAATAGCAACCCTGAGTCACCCAAGAATCACATTTCACTATAATAAATGCCTTGTACAGTGTGAGTATGCTGTGTGAGTATCAGTGTCGGACGGAGACCGACAACAGCGTCTGTTGCTGGGGATACCCATCCAACTGGCCTTTCACCCTTCTCCAGTTAGAAACATCCACTGATTCTCACTTCGCGTAGGTATCTCGTAAAGTGATCCTGTGTATCGCTCCCCTCAAGTCCATTTCTCGTTCCAAATAGACTCAATGAACGTTTTCTCATCCTCTCAAGAAGGTCACCACTTCTCAATCCCACTGGCTAACCCCCTTTATTACCCCTGTAAACCGAGAAATGATCTCGAAAAACGTTTGCAGTCCGTTCATGCACTCCACTTCATTCGTACTCTAAAAAAGGCTCTCATGTCACTTCCTTAAATAAATTGCGCGCAAATAAGTGCTTGAATTGGCGCGTAAATTGAATGGAGAGTGATTCGAAGTGCACTCGCGGCGGTCAACACCTCGCTCGCGTCACTAGGGCGGAGCAAGGCGCCTTTGATTCGCATACGTTTGCGCGCGCGTCTGCACAAGCATGGCCACCTTGAACCGGCACGTTCGAATGGCTCCCTTTTCTCAAATGCACACCGTCCTCTCGCACTTTCCAGTTCCGCCACAGCCATTTCTTCCCCCGTGCATTTGTCTTTCTCGTCAATCTGGCGAATGACCGCTCTGCACTTGTATCGACTAGGGTTTCTAAATCGGTACTAAAGTGCATTTTTAACTCGTCTAATCCACTCTAAGCTTTTATCTATCGAACGTAGAGATAACAGGTGTGCGTAAATTAGAAGAATGAGAAATGCACTTTACTGCCGATTTAGAAACGAAGTATCGACCACAATAGGTGTTCTTTTTATAGGATGGAGACTGACAGCGAAATCGAGGGCGATCTGGCCAGAGTGCTGTCATGCATGGGAACCAACGACAAGGAGGTCGGCTGAGATCACACCCAATCGCCTGATGGAGTCCAATTTCAGGTGCTCATCAGGCAGTTTCAAACGATTCTCGGCGACACGAGTCTGACACCAGAGGCCTGTCATTTCTTCCTGGATATGAGTAACTGGTGAGCATTCTCTCATTCACGGACTTAACATAATTTCTGCATAATGACAGCGCACAGAAAAAGAACTGCCAATATTGACGGTTTCTAACGGAATGGGAGGAATTGGCAGTATTTTTTCTGTGTTTATTTTGTCTAATTTCTCAGGAATCTTCAAACGGCCGTGTGCAACTATTACGATTACGGAGCAGCCAACAACGTTTCGGGTGTGTTTGAGGCTGCGGCGCTCAATATGCAACTCGTCAACGATGTTACCATTGGAGAGGTCTGTCTTTATCCCCATAGTTAGAAAGATTTGTACACTCATCAAGAAAGTAAACATGAAAACGAGAGAGATAATTAATAGTTCAGGGTATGGATGTCTCATAGAGATGAAAGGGCAGTCATTAGATCCTGAATAGAATGAACAACTTGATAGACATCATTTTTCAGCTTTATTATGATAACCATTTAGGGAGAAGCCATCCCACCCAACACCCGCTTCACGAAGACGTGGAGAGTGCGAAACAATGGACTGCTCGCATGGCCTGCCGGTACCCTCATCACCTTCTCGGAAGGTATCGTGACATTTTTCATTTGTTCACGTTGCCTTTGTTGACGCAAATGAAATATTGTCTAATCCACTACCTATCTATTAGGGTTTCTGAAACGGTAATAAAGTGCATTTATCATTCGTCTAGATTCAGTGGAGCTGTTGTCTCTACAATGACAACAGCTCCGAGTGGATCAAACGAATGAAAAATGTGCTTTATTACCGTTTTAGAAGCATTACTATCTATTCTCAGGTGCCCAACTATCCGACACGACCGACGTCCTAGTCGCCTCCATCGAGCCAAACGAGGAGATCGAAATCTCAGTGGACATGACGAGTCCGGCCGAGAGTGGAATCTACCAGAGCAGATGGCATTTGAACACGTTCCAGAGGGTTCCATTCGGAGGTTCGGAGTGATTGATTACATGGCCTAGTTGGGATTCAACCCGTAGCCGAATTCTTTATTCCGGGGTTCTTCATGGGGTTGTAGACCGAGACCACACATAAAAATTCCACAGATTTGTTGGTGGTTTCTTCCGCTAGATGGTAGTTTTGCTCATGATACTACCATTCAAAGGCAGTGTCCACCAATATATCCGTAGTATCTTTATGTATGTGTACTATGAAAGTGGACCCATTCAACCCAATGCAGAGTCCATATGGTGCATCATCACAGTGGACAAGAACGGCATTCTCGACATCACACAGCAAATGGCGAATGCTCCATTGGCAGACAGGACGAGACCTGCACTATTTGGTATGGTTTAATAGGTTTCAAAAACGGTAGTAAAGTAATTTGTTATTCGTCTAATCTTCGCAGAGCTGTTGCTTCTATGTTCGATAGATAACCGCTGCGAGATAGGCGAAAAGCTCTTTACTACCGTTTTTGAATCTCTAATGGCTTCCCGTTCCCTTCTCTGAATGTCTGATGATTCGCTCCCTCTCAGTCTATGTTTCTCAATCCCCCACATGTAATCTCGGTTTAATCCGCGGATTGAGTATGTCAGAGTAAAAATGTCTCCTCTTCGTCTGTTCGTGATTACACCACACTCATCCTCCTTCTTCCTCTCTCTTTCGAGAACGCGCAAAAAGTTGGGGCACTGATTGGCTTCATCGTCTCTTAGAATCTGTTGATGGACACATATTGAACTAGACTAGTGAAAAAGAAGGGCTAATGATTTGTGTTCAGGTTCTGCCAGTGTTCCGTACATGCCTGTACATAGCAGTCAAGGAGGAATGAATCCCTTCCAGTTGTCAGCGAATGAAGACATGAGAATGGATGAAGAGGACATCGTCCTGCCGCAACAGGCCAAGCATGTGAGAGACCATTCCCATGAACTATGAATACCACATATCACTTTCCTCCCATGTAGTTACGGTAGGATTTCTAAATCTGTAGTGAAATGCATTTATCATTCGTCTATTTCCGCGGAGCAGTTGCCTCTGCGTTCAATAGACTCCGAGTGGATTAGACTAATGCGATATGCACTTTAGTACCAGTTTGGAAACTCCAAGTGATGGTATTCAGTTCCAAGAGGGCTCATTCACTCGCTCGCCTCCCATGGCCATCGTACGCACAGACACTCCACACGTCCCTCCCTGCACACCCTGCACTCCACCAGCTGAGGGTCCACAGTGAACGGGGGAGAACGAACGAATGGGTCAGACACACTTGTTGCTATTATACATTACATTCATTGTTGTACTAGTCTTTATTCAAAGAATATACTATATTTACTCTGACGGAATCGTCGTTGTGTGGCTTTCAATGTAGGATGTAGGATCAGAGAGTGTGTGTACTCCTTTTGTGCCTCGTTGTCACACACTCGAGTTCTTCTCTTCATTTTTACCTCCTCAACTTCAACCTCCTGCCCTGTACTCAATTCTCCTTTTTCCCATCCATGCATTTCCAACCCGTGGTCATAATTCACCGATGAGTACAGCTTGACCTCTCAAGACTGTCTGCACGTGTTCCCATGGATGGTTTCCTATGTCGATTCTCTTTCCGTCGACTTTCCCATCAAAAGGAAGACTCTTCCCATAGTATTGTGTCACTCATATGCAATACGAGATAAAATATTCATTTATATGTTCTTCCATCACAAGACAATGTATACATGTGTTCAAATTCCACAATACCTGATGAAAGAGATTAAAGGTAAAGGTCTACTCCTATCAAGCGCTTGCGCCGAGGTAAATCTCCCGAGGCAGGCAGTTACTAATGAAAAAATCTGGCATATATTCGCATAAATCGCATTTCTCGAGTACGCCCGCCATAACGCCCTTGGCAATTTCGGTAAACGTCGCCCGCACCGTGGTGCACACCAACAGCTGCTTTGTCATCATTTAAACTCTGTCTTCCGTGTTATCGCACTTGTACTGACCTTCTTTCGAACTATTACTTCACTTTATAACGTGACTGGTTGAGAAGAGTACAGTATGCCCTCTCCAAGTCCATTCCTGACCTAGGAAGAATCCTTTTCACCTCTGGTCCTCTCTAAATTGTCATCTTACGTGGTATTACATCCCTAACAATAAGTCAAAGAAGAACTGAGCGGCTATTCGATTGGAATGAATGACGAGGAAGTCCCTATAGTCGGGACATGTCCACAGATCTTTTTTCTCCTCGTCTCATTTATAAGGACCTTTCATTAGTTCATTCTCACTTTCCGTCTCATTCGTCGTTTCTTCTTGCGCCCTTCCATTCTGTGCATAATTTCCTGTCTTTCAGACTAGGAATGGCTCTTAATATCACTGTTTCCAATGGAGAAACCATCTCCAACTATGAACTGATGGAGGATTTCCCCGCAGAGAATCTCGTCGCTCTCGTAAGTTCATCCATTCATTCACTCATTTTCACACAAAACTTGTGCTATTGTACTGAATCAACACTTTCTGTCTCCTATGTGCAAGTCAATACTTCCCCATAACTGATAGACCCTGTATAATGTCCCCTTCCATCCAGGCCTTGTCGGAGCTCGGTGACGATTCGCACAAGCCCGAGTTCGTCTCACTCATGAAGGACGGAAAGGATATTCTGACATCGGGACTGCAGAAGTCTCTCAAGGTACGTCACTACTTCTGTTGTCAATGTTCTCCACGAATGAACATTGTATCGTGTGACTTGATCGTTAGTGATATGAATGAGGGAAATGGAATGATAACGGTTGTGGACGCTTCCGTTCAAGGGTTTCATCTCGTACAATCCCGAGATGCACTTCACAAGCAATCATAAAAGTCCTCCTGATAGTCAAACCATGAAAGGATACGGTATCCTAAAAAGATATAGTAATCTTGACTGTATTGATGTGCAGAAGACCATCCATGGTCACGCAACAACGTTCTCACAATATACGGACGTGATTCAAATTCTAACCTTTGATCGTAAATAAATGTGAAAGGAGAATGGGACCCGCGTGTATAAACGCATGAAATACAGTAATCAGGAAGAAAAAAACATTCAAACAGCTGCGAGAGAGAAGCACACATCTCATTTAATCATTGTTGTGATAATGGAGCACGAGGGCAATGAGTCATTGGAAAGAGAGATATTTTTAGGAGATCGGAGTGGTGAACGGGGACGTTCTGCAGTACATCTACAGACAGAAGAGACCGGCCGCCGCTGTCCAAGGTAAGAACACTCTTCCATTAAAATTTACGGCTAGAGACTGGGCAAAATAGAATGGAGACGGAAATCAAATGCCGTTCTACCCCTATAAACAGTTCTCATCAAATCGTAACCAAGGCTTCGCGATCTTTCAATCCAAAATACAAATATTTTCATGATTTCCTTGTTGCAGCCCCTTCCGCATCCACTGTCGCCACTACCTCCACTCCAGCAGCTCCTAACTCTATGGAGGCAATGAAGGAGAGGATGAAGCAGCTCGTCTCACAAATCAAGGTCGCTTACCATACTTTTTTGTCTTGAGTTCAAAAACGGTACATTTGTCGTCAATGACGACTCGTCATGCTTCTACGCCAAGCGGTCGTCTGTCATGGACTGGGGCAACAGTGCTCCGGTGAAGAATGACGACACATTTACCGATTTCGAATCCCTAGTCTGCACGAGATATAGTAATAGTGTCAACCATGGCAACGTCGGAAATAGAGAGATGGGATGATATTAGACTGGGAGAGACTGCATTCAGTCAGTTGTATTCTCACGACAATGGGTGTTGCCTTCTCTCATATTTACGAAGTCGAGGCGGCTGGCCTCGGGGTACGGTACTTTCGCTGTGGGATAACGAGTCAGGGTTACGGTATAAAGTTCAGATCCCGAAGGCCGGAGAGGCACCTTCTTCTTCCTCTGGAGCTGGCACGTCTTCCTCATCATCACAGTTCAACTACGACGAGAAGTGCAAGCGTCTCTTCGACAGCATGGCCAAGGACCCGAACGTCAAATCGAATGTGAGTCGATCCATTGTCTCCTATTCTCACTCAATCCATTCAGATCTACGCCAAATTCCCTTCGCTCATGCAAACCTACGTGAACAATCCAAAAGACTACGGTAATAATGACTTTCCACTCACTGATTCCATTGTCATCTATATTTAGCTGCCTTCCACACAGCATTCGTTGCGTGTATGAAGGAGGAGGAGAGGAAACTGGCCGCCATCTCCAATCCATTCTCTGCCGAGGGGCAGTTGCTCATTCAGCAGGCGATTGATCAGCAGAACATCGATGCTTCCTACCAGAGGGTCAGTAAGGATACGGTAGACAGAGTGAAGTAGACGATGATCAACGGAGATTACTGTAGCTGTGATGGGAAGGGATGAGATTACTGTAACTGGAGACGAGTGTTTCAGGCGATGGAGGAGAATCCCGAAGTCTTCATTCCCGTACACATGTTGTACATCAAGTTGCAGGTCAACGGACACGACACCATCGCGTTCATCGATTCAGGTACCGTAACCTTCAGAAAAGCGCTACTTTTACATTTTCGGGGCAAATTTGGTCGGAATGTATGCCGAATGCATGGTCATGGCATGGCCGTGTCCTATTTAGTCCATGTAGAGTTCGACTTTGTGTCGTGAAACAAAAGAGAATCGAATGATGTTTTTCGTTGCAGGAGCACAGGTCTCGATCATGTCCGAACAGTTCGCCCAACTGGTGGGAATGGATCGTCTGATGGACAAGCGATTCCGTGGAGTGGCATCGGGAGTGGGAGGAATGAGCAAGTTCGCTGGAAGAATCCACACATGTAAGTGATTGGCTCTAAACTAGACTAATCTTTTTTTAATAATATTTCGCAATTGTTTACATCGCTGCGTTGTCATAATGGTCGACTCAGAATGTCCAGTTATGGCATGTTTAAGGCGAACTGACAGTGCACGGCCACTCGTTCGATGCCAAGTTCGACGTATTGGGAGACAGAGACATGGACCTTCTCATTGGACTGGACGTGCTCAGGAGACATCATTGTATGATCGACCTGAAGAACAACAAGTGAGTCTTCTGAAATCTTTTCTTTATACGGAAGCAATCCCTCTGGTGGTTGATTCCAACGAGAGGGATTAGAGTAGGGAACGCATTTTGGAATTTCTACCCTCCCCTATCTCCTCCGAGCTGTTGTCTATCGAAATGCGAGAAGACCGCTTCGACGGGATTGGGGAGGTTAGAAATTGCACGATGAGTTCCCTAGATTAGAGGATGTACGAATTCATATTCACACATTGGACTGCTCTTCATTGCAGACTGCACTTCGGCGACATCATCGCAGCTGAATTTCTGTCTGATGCAGAGATCAAGGAACACAAGGGAGACGGAGCAGGTGAGCAGGAATTCGACCTAGAGACTATTCTTTTTTCGTCCTGGAGGCGCGTGAGACAATGTAAAGTCAAAAAAGATGCAGTAGACTATTATAGACAATTGTCAATTGCATTTCTACGAGGATAGAGATGTGACATTAAGATATTATTGTATCATTAGGTGTTTTATCAGTCGGTTCGTCCGACAAAGTTGTATTAGCTGAACTTGGGTGAATGAAATTTGGGCCCATTATTGTTGTAGTACGGACGATGCAATGATTGGGGGGGGGGTTTGTTGGAGACGCACGAATGAATAAAAATGAGCTTGAAAAACTTCAAGAGAGAAAGAGCTATATTCTGGCGTGGAGAGTTGATGGTGAAATACAAACAATTTCATTAAGTAACAATTTCCCATTACAGTGATGGAGCACGACATCGAGGTGGACAAGGAGAAGCTGGAGAAGGTCATCGGGATGGGTTTCTCAAAGGAAGAGGCAGAGAAGGCACTGAAGGTATGGTAGAATGTGTCATCGTAGGCTATAATGGGAATCTCTCTTACTGAATCCTCATGATCCTTTTCTCTAACAAAACAGCCATTGTTTCCCTGTTGCGTATTCAAAGCAACTACGTGAAAAAACATGCAGTGTCATTTCCGCTGAAGGGGACCGGAGTCCTTCTAGGGATGACTTTGTGGAGTTTGATTGCAAAAGTAATGAAAATAAATTACCAATGTTTAGGATTCATTCAATGATGTGGACGGGGCTGTGCATAGGCTGTTCGAGAAGCAAGCAGATGCCAAGGAAGGAGCGGGCGGAGATGAGAAGATGGAATCCTGAGGGTTCATGATCACCCATGCAACAGTGCATATTTCTGTATAAAATGTGCTCCCTCCACAACGACTTGTACAATATTGACATGATCACATACCGTATACTTTCTTCGTGAATGTCTCCTCTCTGGATGCTCTTACCTAGGGTTTCTAAAACGGTAGTGCAGTGCATTCGTCTGTCGTCTGATTCACCTAGAGCTGCTGTCTCACTAATGCGATGGACAACAGCTTCAGAGATTGAGAATATGGACAAATGCCCTCTACTACCGTTTTAGAAACCCTACTCCTCTCCTCCCCGTGAGCATCACCGTGTCATTGTGACTCCTCTCTTGTTCCATACATATGTGTTCATCCCCCATCCCATTACTAGGCGTCTACTGTATGCATCAAGTATGAGTTCGTCCATCCGAGAGATCGTTCCCCCTTGCCATTTCCACTTCCCCTCCACCACATTTCCACCTCATTCTCTTCTCGTATTCTCGTGAATAAAACAACCAGTCCCAATCTCACGGCTTCTTTTCTCTCTCTCTCTCTCGTTCCACACAGATCGTATATAATCGGTGGCTCCCATTCCGCATAACACATGCCTTATATGGTCTCTTTCAGGGGAGGGAAACAAGTTGGGGTTGTGTTCCGTCTGTGTGCAACCGGTTTCCTCACCTCCAGTACTTTGTTTTCGGTTGCTTCTCCTCATCTGTGCAGTCGTGTGCACGTGTCTTGCAGGTGTGCTGGGTGTGATGGAGAGAGCAGAGACTATTACTACTCTACTACTCTCGTCAACACAGGGAGAACCCACCTTCCTCCTCTATTTATTTACGAGATGCGCTCGTCTGTTTTGAAGGCACTCCTCGTTGTACAGAGTGGGAGAGAGTACCGCCGCAATCACAGGTAGTAGTCAGTAACTCTTATGGTGCCACCGGAAGTGTTGCTCGCTTTCCCATCTATACAATACGAAAATACAACAATAATTCCGTATTTGTATTAGATATAATTTATCCGTATTGTATTATTCCCCTACTTTGGTAGAGTAATTTCGTCATAAACTAGGCTATGCTTCGGACGGTTCATCTCCTCCCTTGTCGCCTTTTTGCACGTTGCATTCTGCTGCACACTGCATGACACGGCCATTAATTTGAATGATATGTCCTCGAATCCTCTCTCTTTGCACCTCTCTCTGTTCTTTTTACAAGTATCCCATTGGTTCCTTCCTTCACATTCCTCTACTTCCCCTCCCCCTCTCTATTCTCTCTTCACTACTCGCCTCTCCCTCCTCATCTTCCTTTCCCTCTTGCTGTCTCTTTCGCCCCCCGATCGATGCGTTTTATCGGCGTGCGTAATATCTCTTCTCGCTCGCGTAGCAATGATTGCCTCAAGGAAAGAACATTCGCGTTCTCTCCCAGCCACGCGTCCATTTTAAACCATTTTGTACATTTGGCCACTTGACGCGTCGCTCCTTCCGCGTATTTGACCGTATTTTTTGCAGGTAAAATGGACGGAGAAGCGACATTCTCCGACCACTGAGCCTCGCACGAGGGTGCTTAGACTGCAGTTAATCCCCCATATGTTATATCGTGAGTGCATTTCCGTTTCCTTCCCGGTCTAAAATTGTCTCTTTCAGTGGTCTAATCTCTGATATTACCATCAAATGCGGCTATCTCTCCAGTGACTCTGATTGACTACTATAGAAGGAATAAGAATAGAAATGGTTCGTTATCTCGACTCCTTTGTGTGTATACAATGTCATCCCATTGCAGATACGGACTGATTTCTAGTCTCCGGAGATTCGTAGCAGACCATCTCTGTGCTTTCTCCTTCAGACGGATGCAGCACTATCTTTCATGGCCCGAAGACCCACCCGACCACCCAGTTTCAATCGCTAGCTCTTTTAATTCGACCACCCATTCTCCCCCCAAGACCACCCACCGACTGACACCCGTCTTGTAACAAACGCTAGGTAGGCCCCCGATCTCCCCCTGTCCACCCATCACCCATAGGAATATTTAATGGGAAAGGTGCGGGAAATTGCTCCATGAGATGGTTTCCTCGTTCTGTTTCTCTTACCGTATTGTCTTTCCGTTAACCGTTTCCTCTCACTAATTGACCTCATAATCCCTTTCCGTTTATCCTGAGGACTCCATTGAATGTTCCAATATCCCAGACACCTTCATTCTCACTCACTCTCTCCACAACGCGCGTGTTTCGTCGCACGGTTTGATACAATTGCTATATCCGGTTGGTCCATTCTGTCATCTGCTCTCTCTACTCTCTTTCGCGCACTCTTTTTGCTCTCATCATCCATGATCACGTTGCATGTTCCACAGTATAGGGATCTCGTGTTGTGTCCTGACCCCCATCCACCCTCTCAATCACTCACGTTGTCCTTCTCTAGTCCCCCCAAAGATGCCATCCACGTGTCCTTGACTCTCTTGAGGACACCTCCAGGATGGGTTCTTTGGGGCGGATAGATTTCTCTCGGGTCACAGATCGAACGCGGCCGCTTCGGCGCCGCAGGAGACTGTGAAAGAAACTCTTTACTGTCAGGTGGTTGCTCAGACGAACTGACAGAATGGACACTTGCTGGACGATGCACCATGTGGGGACCCTGCCATCACTCCAGTAGTGGAAAGAAGCGATGGCTGACACTTTAAACCCTTTCGCCCTCAATTACGTCATGCAAGTGTCCATGGCTGTGGAACTCTCGTGCACTCAATAAATTGCTGAGTAAAACCACGTGTTCATTTCATCAGAATGTAAGTGGGAGATCCGTGGTGTACAATGAGAGAGGGAGACAAATCATGTTTTGGATATATCCTTGGGAGGGAGAAAAGTAGGGCGGATATGAGAAGAAGAAGTATGTCCATCTTGTTTTGTAGTTGGAGGAGAGAGTGGAAGAGGCAAGCAATTGGGATCATACAAAACGATATGCATTGTGGAAGAGAATGTGGAATGGGGAGAGTAAGTGGAGGGAGGGAGGGAGGCAATGCTCATTAGTGTACCAAAGTAAGGAGTAGGGAACGCTTTTTTTTGGAAAATAACTGCATCAATCGTCGTCTATACTCTTCGGCTAGCGGTTGTCTCTGATAGTGATAGACAACCGCTATCCGAAGAGTGGAGACGATTAATTATGCACTTATTTTCCAAAAAAAGCGTTCCCTAGTAAGGGGAAAATTGGACCGTAAACAATTGTGCCACGTCATCACGGGTCAGTCATGAGTGTGTGTTTTGCCTCGTAAAGTCTTCACAATGACAGTCATCATCCTTCCTACGACGTGGTTGCTCCACGACGAAATGCACCGGATACGAGAACTACTACATCAGAATTGAGGCTACGAAGAGGAATCGTCTAATCCTGCACTGTTGTGGCTTCAGAGTTCGCAGGTCGGAAGAAGGACATGGACTCTCCATTGTCCTTAGTGGGACGTGGCTTCCTGAAAGGAATGCTGTAATTGGATTACTATAGATGGAGTGCTTGCCTGTACTGGTAGGCACTTGTGGACCGGATGAGCTTTAGTACCTGGAATGGGTTTTATTACTGCGTGACTGGCGTGTTATTCATGAAATGGGAATGAAGAGGTGCCCATTTTTTAGAGTATTGTATAAATATTATGCGCAATAGTCTAAATGATGCTCAAAATTCCTTTCCTACAGATTTGCTGAAAAATATTTCAAAGTACAGTTGAAGGTTAGAGCATCGAAGAAAACGCACAGTCTGTCAAAAACTCTGTACAACCGTTCGGTTAGGATTCATAATAAATATGCATAGTTTTTTTGATTCTCACATTTCTCTTGAACGAGTCGGACATGAAGACGTAGAGGAACGGATTGGCTGCCGAATTCACGTATTGAAGAGTGAAAGCGATGTGGTAGATGCGCACCTGTGAATAAAGACTCAACATCAATTCGGAACAATTCAAATGGTAGTCTAACTACAGTAACTAATTATAGGCTACTGTGGTCAATTTTTATATGTTTTGTCTTTAAAGAAGTCGACCGCTGAGAGTGAGGGAGTGGTGACGAATGAACAGGTGCAGAGTACTAATTTCTCCCGAGAGGAATCTCCCCGGACGGCTTCTTTAAAGGAGCCACAAAGGGAGATTTATTTGCATGCACTTTCTGGATCACTTCTCTACAATTCCCTTACTCTCTCGTTGTCAGAGTAGACCGCTCTGACGACGAGAAAGTGGGGAGAATGGAGAGAAGTGCACCCGAAAGTGCATGCAAATACATATCCCTTTTTGGCTCCTTTAATACTGCAGTTTCCAAGAAATCAGGAAACTGACGATAATGCCAGTGGTCTGTTGTGTTGATCTTGCAGTCAAGCCGTTCACAACCAAAAAAACAAGAAGGAAATTCCTTCAATCTGAATTGACTACATATTGAACGTAACCCCTGCGATTATGCATCATTTTTCTGCAGTCAGCGCATTTCGAAACCACTGGGATCAGACAAGATGAAGGGATTCTGCTACGTGATATGATATAATATTTCAGCTCTAATCCCTTTGTAGGCGGAAAAGGATGACTTACCCTCCACTCGAACCAATGGAAGACGAATATCTCCGCCACGAGAGACCACTGCACCACCCAGAAGGGAAGCCACAATATCGTGTAGGATATGACTATGGCCAGGCCAAGGATCGACACCTGTAATTACGGTAGTCAACACGCTGATTATTCGAGTTTTGTTCTGACTAATCCGACATTAGGAAAAAAGGAATGTTATTGATGTTTTGGGTGCGTGAGCAAGGTAATGTTATCTGCGTTCTTCTCCTAATCACATTAGGGTAATAGGGATAAAGGTGTTGACTCTGTACGTCGTCCTCTTCATGCTCTTCTTCCTTCCCCAGATGTGTTTTCTCCTCGCCCACATCTTCTTGATGATATTGGCGTAGAAGAACCACACTGCCAGCAGAGGGAGGAGATAGGAGATGGTGAATGTGTACGTGATGAAGAAGAGATTGGAGAAGACGATCTCCCGCTGCAGCACGGATTGCTGTAAAAGCCTAGTTGTTTTGCAGAAACAGTATGTTCCGTTTCTCCGCAAAAGGTTCTGCTGCGCAAAAGATGCTCTACAGCAAAACATATTTAGAACGTCTTTGGTATCAGGAACGAAAGTGCAGAGTTCACGCTTAGGCAGTCAAAAATTGCCATAATCATGGGCGAATTGCTCGTATCAGGGTATTTATACACAAGTCACGCTTTTTTTGTACTCGACAGAGTGCGGTTTCCTCATTTGTTATGGCGGTGGTCGCAGACCCAATTACTATAATATAGTTTTGAGGATACAAAGTGTGCATGACGACGGCGTAGAACCAGTCCAACAGTTCAATTCCAATGGCTTACCTTCGCTCTTGCAAGTTTAAATACGGGGTCCTCTTCATGCAATTCGCTGTAATTATCCGGTATCTTCAGGTATTCCTCATTGCCCCAGAAGAACATGCAAGTGGTATCATCTCCTGCAATTGTTCTCTTCCAACCTTCTCCGAGAAATCACCATCCCCATCCCTTATTTTCGTCCACAGCTGCTATTTACAGTCCGGTCTTTTGACCATTTCAATCTGCGTCGTCTTCGTCTTCTTCTTCCTTGTTTTTCATTAGTATGGACATTGACAATCGTGGATCGCCTTCCCTGTGGTGACGATGATACTATTTGCTTGCATGCTTTATGTCAAAGCGTTCCTCGTGAATACGTGACTACGTGAAGGCAACAAACCAATTGGTGCCATCGGATTAATAAGCTTTGCGGAGAGGAAGAGAGGCGTCATCTCGAACGATACGAGGATCCAGGCAAATGATGAGATTATAGTGGCCGCCCTGAGAAACGGTACATTACACGGGGTAGAATAGGCGACTAGGGGTTATAAAACGGTAGTAAAGTGCATTTCTCATTCGTCGAGTCTCCGCAGACCGGTTATCTTTACCAGCGATAGAACCGCTCCGAGTGGATTAGACGAATGAGAAATGTTTTTAAATGACTACAATTTTAGAAACCGTTTAAGCGATAGATCACCTGAGGGTTCGCCATTCTGTTGCCTGGACGGGCCGACACACTGCGAGATAACGATCGAAGGACAGTATTCCGATGAAGAGAGCTGACGCAAATTGAGAGAGCTGCAATACAAATTTGGCATTGGCTACTTTACCCATCTATGCACTGTTTGTGAAACTTTCTTTCGCCTTGAAGGCAGCGATCAGACATTTCAGCTGTCAAGTTTGTTGTCTAGTGCCCTTTTTGTCAATTCGCGTAAAATGTTGCAGACTGTGTTCCGGCAGCAAAAGGCAGCTGCATTCAAAGTTCATCCATCGCTTGCGCATTCCGCTCTGCAGCGCGTATTCATTCAATCACTTAGGCCGACACTCATGAAGAATGCGAGGGGGGTAGAGTGGTGAAGCAAGAGACGTTTATTTTTGCGCTGCAGAAGATATCGTTGCTTAATTGAAGCTAATGAAAGGATACTAGAAAGACTGCGCGGGCATGAGAAAGAAAATCGTCAGATTCGGTAAATTGTGGTTGTCGTGATTTCTTAATCTCGCTTACCCCATTTGAGGAGATGAAAATCTTGCACATGCCGGTTCCAAATATCCATGTCCTATGTACGGATTGGAGTACGACGATGGGAGTTCCCAGAAGGAATATTAAATCGGCCAGTGCCAAATTGAAAATGTAGATGTTTGAGATTGTTCGCATTTCTCTGAAACAACTCTCAATTTACATTTGAAGAAGCCAAAGAAGGAAAAAAATAAATCTCTCATTACAAGAAATTTTCGGAATAAGAACGACTTTGTGGGAGAGAGACCAATGCCAAATCTAGATAAAGAAATACTAAAATAAGTATTAAAAATTGATCTTTTCGTACCTGAAGGTGAATATGGAGCATATCACGGCCAAATTGCCTGGAATGCCAACGATCGCGGCGAGCGCACAAAATATGCGTGACAGTAGTCGCACCTGAGGTCAGACATGCAAATGACGTAGAGGGGAAAGGACGACTCACCGTCTCCGTCACATCATCCGACGAAAGGGCAAGCTCAGGAGAATCGGTGTGATTGTCCATGCGAAGTGAGAGAGAGAGACTGACTCAGTCCACCTGCCCCCAGCTACGAGTTGTATCTGATTATAAAAGGAATGATAGGGTAAGAAGGAGGAGGAGGAGAAAGAAACACTTGGCGCTCTCGTACGAGGGAATATGAGGGAGGATGAAGTGTGTGAGCAATGAATGAGGGAAGACCAACAAGGACTCTTATTTGAACCCTCATAGACCAATAGAACAACCTTTCCGGAGCAGCATGTACAAACGCGTGCATTTCAATCGAATTTGGACCAGTCGGCTATTTCACTGAAATAGGAACAGTTGTGACAAAACAAGACGCGAGTGGCATGGGGGCCCATTGTGGGGAGGAGGGTCTACCGGCTGATGAGACCATCGAGTAGGGGGGGGGGGAACTAACGAGGGAAGAGCCACTGATAGCTGTCAATAATCAACGTTTAGGAGGAGGGATAACCAATCGACGACGAAGTGTCAATACACATATCTCAAAACACGACGAGCGAGGGATGATTGGTGATAGTGAGAACGAGGATGACACGGCAGGGAGGAGGAGGAGGCCACAAAGTAAATGAGAAGGCCCAGTCACTATCTCCTGGAAGGATTAGTGTGTGGCGGGAAGCGAACGAACGAAAGCACTCCACCCAGGATACCACCCCCTCCTATGGTAACCCTAAACCTTGCAAAATAGCTTATTAGACGGGCCAAAACACCGACTTGTATTGACTGCGAGTGACTTTTGTGGAAGAAGAATGGAAGAAAAAGAGGAAGAATGAAAAGAAGAAGAAGATGGACGATGGAGGGATTGAGACGACCAACTGAGTGAAATGAAATCAACTCTCTGTGAATGAGTGCAGAGATGAAGACGAAGGAGCACGAAGAAGCGTTAACAACTCAAAGGAGAACTACCGTCGAGTGCATGTCATTTGAGTGCGATCGTTGGGCCGTTCGATGAAAAAAATGACGTATAAGAAACGAACAGGTTTAGCGAATTCAGTTCATTTCGCTCAACTGTTCATTGCTCATATCTGCCTGGCTGAGAGCGGCAAAAATGATCTCACTCAAGTGGCAATCACCCCTTACAGCAATGCAGACACATTCAGCCATTATCTCATAACGGTTTTGGAGTGCATAAAGCAAAGCGGGCGCGAAGAGAGTTGCCACAGGGAGACCGAGTGACTTCTCTGGGACTGAATTCATTCTGATATGGAAGAGGGGAAGAGGTGGAGACAATGGAAGCCTGCCATGTGAGTGAGAATTCACGAATACCGAAAAAGGGAGGGCGGACCATTCGGAGGGTGAGAAACGGAGGCAAAGGGGAAGGATGGACTGTCGAAAGGAGAAGGGATGGACAAGGGAACAACTTAAACCGTCTTTCATCCGTGCTCATTGGTGAGTCATTCTCTCGAGGTCATCATAGACGATCGGCTGAATGAGAGCACATATGAAATTTATGAAACAGTTGTATACTACTGTACGTGCCTAGTATAACAATGAAAAACAACTTGAGAAAGGAGGCTCGGTGCTTCGTCCGTTAATTCTATACACCGAGCCTATCTCATGGTGATGTCAGCCCAAAAGTCGTTCCCTATGGATGGACTGTCCGTCTTTGCAGCCGAGGGCAAAACGCACATCCCGGAGGTGGTAAACACAAAACAAATCTTGCATGGGGACGAGGCAGAGCTGAGAATGAACGGGCGGGAAATTAGCCTGAGGGAGGGCCTGCCTGTGTGTGCCTTCTGCCCCAACATCTTCATCATCATCAAGAAAGTCGCCACAACAAAACAGTTTTGGGTGGGGAAAAGAAGAGGAGTCAGCAACAATTTTTTAATAACACATCGCGCCATTCCCGCCCAGTCGTAATTGCCACTTCCTCTGTCATTTGCGTACAACAGTTCAGAGGTTGAGATGACACTTTCAGATGAGTCTCATTCAGAAATACTCCTTCCGGCTTACATGAAACCTATTATAAACGAGAGAGAAATTCCTAAAATTACAGCTCTTCCAAATAAGCGTCGCGTTTCCTGTCTACGTAGCGACCGTATCGAGATCTAGACGAATGTTTTTCCACATTGAGTGGGAGACATCAGAACACAGAACATCATCGTTGATCATGTTAGACGTGTCTGATTGCCCGACTTCATCCACTGTATTCCTCTTCTGTATTCGCTGTACGTGGTCTGCTGATTGACTCTTCCTCTCCTATGAATAGGCCTTTGAGAGAGGAGTGGGAGGGGATAAATAGGAGGACACGACCACACATCCTCTAATGGTCAGAGAACGGGCAAAGACAATGCAAATGGAACTAATTGAGGAGCTTCGAATTCTCGTAATTCTCACTTTCATTTCAGAGTACCGTACATCGCTTCCTTCCCCCCCCCCCATTCGTCTTTCTCGGACAGACCAGTCCTGATGCCATTTTCGGTGTAGGCCTTGTCTATCTGGGGCTAACAATCGGCAATCGATGTCTCGTACCCTCTCCTCCACTACTTGCCATCCCCTTCTTTTCTCCCTTCTTCCTCCTTCCTTCTCCTCTCTTTTTGCCTCCAGACTCGGTCGGAAGAGAGGTACTCCGCACTCTCTTCCATATTCCTTATGAGTTCTGCCCGCAATTGGATAAAAGGCGTGATTGTCGGCGAGTGAAGTGACTCGCCACCCATTCGACCCCCATTCATTCTCTTTCTCGCAACTCCTTCAGGATGGATAACATCAAGTCGTATGGGGCAGGCCTGGCAGGAGGGGAGTTCGACGCCAAGTCCTTCATTCGTCGTCCGAGTGTCATTTGTCGTCTGTTTGCTGCGGTGAGTGTCTAAATTCATAATGGGTCAACAGATCACAAGATCACTTCAGGTCTTCGCAGTCGTCATTTGGTTCTGTATGTACAAGGGAGGATGGCATCGAGACATCATCAATCCCCATTTGCAGGTCGTTGCCACTTATGGGTGTCGGGGAATTTTGTAGTGAGCTGTGGGATCGGGTGTGACTCGATTAGGTGGAGGAAATGTGTGTCCAGAGAGGAGATGGGAATGGGGCGGCTCAACGAGATGAGAGGCATGTGACATTTCACAATGAGATTTGTGCATTTTGTATGTTGCGTAAGATGAAGAAGAAGGTCTTGGAAGGGAAAATTGGTTGGTGTACATGAAGGACGAATCTAATGGAGTGTGAAGAGGGGAAGAGACTACATCCCATTTCAGTACTGCCTCTACAACGGATCGTCCTCGACGTGTTCATTCATGTCAGCCATGGGCTTCTTCTCTCTTGCGACGGCCGTCATTCTATTGGTGAGTGCAAGTCCCCAGGGGAGAAAAGACGGGTGACAGACAAGTGCACCATCCACATTTGCGCCACTTTGGGGTCATTCTCAAGGCGAAAGTGTCCATTTCACCATTATTACGTAAATGTCCAAGGCACTCGCATCTTTAGCCCGAAGAGACACTCAAATTCAGGCAGCCGATGCTCAATTCGACAAGATAACTGCAGTGCAGGTTCGATCCAGAGTGGTCAGGGCTGATTTGGCTGCTTCAGGTAGACTACACTGTATGGAGGTTCATGAGATCAGAGTTAAGGCCTCTTCGGCATCACCTTCCTCCTTTCACTCGTCAACACTGCGGTCAAATACAACAAACTGGAGATGCACGAGCCGTTTGACGGCAAATACGCCAAATTGGCTGCGTTCCTCAATCTTCTCTCCGCTGCCGCTTGGGTAAACACATTGAATGAGTTATTAGTGCCTTTGTCGCCATTCTTCTTTACGGGGAATTTCAGTCAGGAGTAGATATAGGCATATTGGGGAAACAAGAACATATTTGCGCAAACTAGATAATTACAAATATCGTCATTTTCAGGGAAGTGCAGCCTACCTCGCGTGGAAACGATTCCAGGCAGGACAGACGGAAGGATTCCAAGGAACTGAATTTGACACCGGCTTCCAGGTTTGACCGTAAATTCGTCCTTCGTCGATGATGCTTCTGTTACAGGGCATCTCTGGTGAAGTCGCAGAGGGCTACGGATACGGTGGAAACTATGAAGGTATGTGCCACCGTCACTACAAAAAAACAGCACCAATATCACGACGTAGCAGCGATTTACCGAATAACATTTACGATATGAATACAATACTTGGAAACGCCGAGAAATTGCGTACAAAATGCTATTGGATAAGGCTGCAATAGCCATGTGCAAGGAGTGTTTTTGCAGGGGTCGGAGCTGTGACAAGGGAGTCTTACCAGGAGGGAGGACATCAGCCCCTACAACAAGTACCACAACTGCCTCCCACCAATCCATTCGCCGGCCAACCGGGATATCAATACTAACAAACCAAATTGCAAGAGTAGATATATTAGGGACGCTACTCCTAACAAAACAGCCATGACACAAGCAATAATCTCATTTTTCGTCTTTGTTCTACTTTTATAAGGTAATTTATTTTAATTTATTTAAAACTATATACGATATGTATAGCATAGACGTTGTGATCTCCTAGTTGTAATTGAATAGTTTCAATGCATCCCGCAAATAATGCTGTAGTGTCATAGGCAGACATAGAAGCAAATGCAATTGGGAAACTAATTTATTCATGTTCTTCTTGGTAGGCGACATTTTTTTAGAAGAATGTGATTTGAATAGATAAATGTGTATGCGTGCGATTTCGTACTAGTGATTGGAGATGAAGGGGATGCATTACTCTCAGTTCGATTGGAATAATGGTAAATGATCACTTTACTCCTTTTCCCCCTCCTTGGCCGCTGGGTTGAGTGGTTCTCCCTTTGCTCCTTCGTGTTTCTCACAGATGGCCCTTCCTGTGGACACTCCGTATCTGTATCCATCACAACACGGACGATGCGGAAACATGCAAATGACACGAGTATCACACGGCTCATCGTCCTCTTCCACGTGTCTGCCCACTCCTCTGAAATCGCGAATCATATAGAATTTCGTCTGTCGACTAATTCACTAAGAGCGGTTGTCTCACTCATGCGATTGACAACCGCTTTATGGTGGGCGTCCCAGACAATTCTACGGATAATGTACCCAGACAGTTGTCTGCAGACAATCGAAGATAGCGGCCGCTCATCAGTGAGAATAGAGAGTGTGATCATTCATTGTCTGAGATTTGTGTGAGACCCCCACTATAAACCGCTCCACGAGATTTAGACCATAGAGGAATGCACTATACTACCGTTTGATATACCCTCATACAGAGTCTGTATTACAGCATTACATTATTAGTCTGTAAATACAATTTACAGAGTCACTCCATTTTCCCGTGAGTACAATTCCCTTCTCTAAGAGAGCCGACCATACAATAGAGGACGAATGGCGATGGATTGACTCAATTTCCTGTGTGTCTCACTCACTCGCAAGGGACGGGCGGACAGCCGGATGTCTGCTTGCACTCCCTTGTTCGGAATCGTCTGCCACAAGCACCGCAAGGGGCTGAGCAGCCATCGAGGACTCCCCATTCAGCCCACGAGCCAGAAGAGGGACAATCACCGCACGAGACAACGTCCGTTGAACGACCACTGCAAATTGGGAGGGAGATTCGTGTGTGTGATAAGGACTTACTGGCAGATTGGATTGGATCCGTCGTTGGGGGGAACGCAGAAACGGAAACGGGACTTGGCCGCAATCTTACTTGCTGACTGAATGGTTATCTGGACCAGGGAGTTATACAGTGTAACTGAAGTATTTGAATCAAAATGTATCATAAATGGAAATATTCAATAGCATATATAATATCTTCTGTGAGGGTGGACCAACCGTTTGTACAAGATCTCAAGTTTTGGTAATTCCGAATTAGCTGAAAACATAAATATACTGACATCGCATTCTCCATTCCAATCGCTCCACTCTGACCACGTGGCCTCCTTGGCCATAGCGAGGATGGGAGAGAAGAGAAGGACGATGACTGAGAGGGAAAGAACTCCCATGGCCGCTCACTTCCACTGATCTGATCCCTCTGAAAGCCATCACATTCCCATCCTTCCCATCCTATGAGAGAACGACTACCACAGCTGAGAAAACACATTGACGGAAACATGAAGTCAACCATGAAATACACAATGAAAAATACAGACTCAAAATAATCACTGTATCTAAGTATTGTAATCGATCATGCTTATGCCAAATTCTAACTTTATTACGGTTCTTTGAGTATCTCACCCTCGAATAAGACTAAACGGATGGGATATTCGAACTTTTTCCATGATTTTTCATCCTTTCTCTGTTTTGGCACCACGTTGGCAGGGGGTTTTCAAACAATGGCGGCTGCGCAAACTGAACGGGACAGCGTCAGAACGAGGCAGTTGTCATTGGTGTCTCGCGAAGGAAACAACCATGTGGATCTTCTCGATCCTGCCGCTTCTCCTGGCTGTGAGTTTGGAAGATGTCTTGAAGGGATGATGTTGTTGAAGGTGTCAGCCTACGCCCAGGAGCCCCCGCACGCGGACGACTCTCATTCTGTGGACAAGAGAACCGTGACGCTCTCTGAAGTAGTCAGAATCAAGAACAAGAGACGAAATGGTGGGAAATCCATTGTTTTGGGTTAGGAATCAGGCAAATTTCCAGATTTCATGTGTGAGAACGAGCACATGACGAAATCGTTGCGCACGCTCTTCCTCAATGCGCAGAACGATGCGAGACAGTCGATTGCCAAAGGATTCGAGGGCAGTGGAAAGGGACTATTGCCGAAGGCCAGCAATATGTACAAACTGGTAAGCACAAATATTTCGATTAGAAAGTTAGCCCTTTCAGAGATGGAGTTGTGACCTGGAACAACGTGCCCAGGAGTGGGTGAACAAGTGCGAGTACATGGAGGCATTCCACGTTAGAAGAGAGGCACAGAACTACGAACTGTTATTTATTTCATCGTCGCTTTCATGACCACGAAGATTTCAGAATCGACGATGTAAAGAAGGACGAAGATCTCACTCCACATGTTGTGAAGACGTTGATCAAGTGGAGGAAGCAGATCACGACCGCCAACATCGAAGACGAGATCTACTACAATACTGCACTGGGAATCTCGGATTGGGCAAATGTACCGCAATCCCACCCTACACAGCTTAAAAGCATAGTTTAGATGGTTCATGCCGCTACCACCCAAGTTGGATGCGCGATTCAAAGATGCGGGGATAAACTGGCCCTCACTTGTTTCTATGACAAAGCGTGAGTTTGGGGTTCACAACCAAGATGGCCGATTCTTTCCAGGGGAGATGTTCCAGACCAGCAGATCTACCTTCCTGGCGCTCCGTGTCAGATGGATTTTCAGTGCACGAAGTATGAGGGCAGCCACTGTATTCCGGGAGAAGGACTCTGCTTCTTCAACGAGGACGAATACGATGCATTCGGTATACAAAACTGAAACCTGCCGAAAATATGGGGAGAATTCTCATCCTCAAGTATGTACTAATGGTTCAACAGCTCAATTTCAGAAATGGAGCGAACCTCCAGAATCTGCCCCAATACCCCGCACATGAATGACGCGGCTCGATCCACAATCATTGACTGGCACAACTCCTTCCGATCGTCGCTCGCCCGAGGACTCGAGGCGGACGGAAAGGGTGGATACGCACCCATGGCATCGAAGATGCTCAAAATGGTAAGCGGCTTCGTCACTTAAATATTATGAGGTATCGATAGGATGGCATTGCTAATCATGGTCAATATGTGTTTATCTAATCTTCAGTTCTACGACTGTGCCCTGGAACGGTCGGCTCAGGAAGCCGTCGATCGTTGTGAGTTCAAGGCCAGCAGGAACGGAAAGGGCGAGAACATGTACGTGACGCAGATCGAGACATCCAGACACGATCAAGTCTCCATTCTTCAAGAGGTTCGACGTCGTCTACTGTGTATTGAGTACGATTCCCTCTCAGGCGGCATTGAACTGGTGGTCGGAGCTGAAGAATGAAGGAGTGGGAACCAACAACACCTTCACCCCGAGGATGGTCATCTACAGACAAATGGCATATTCACAGGTGTTTTGCCACTTTTGATTCTAAAAAAATATCCGATAAGATGGCCTGGGGAACGACATTCCGTCTCGGTTGCGCCACCAAAGCGTGCTCAGGAAAGTACTATGCAGTGTGTCACTACTCTCCTAAGTGAGTGATTCACTGAATTAGCCTAGTCAGAGCGATCGTTTTCCAGCGGCAACTCGATCCAGAAGCCGATCTACGCTCGTGGATACCCATGTACAGACGATGAGGGCTGTGACAGAGGCCAGGAGTGCGCTAAGGACGAAGGACTGTGCATGGTTGTCGTTGACTAATTCATCCACCATGTCAGAACCCGACATAAAGCTTATGACTAGTCAAAGACTTCACTAGATCCCCTCTATTGTATACATATTGTGTTGAAAAAAAACTCATCCCCATGTGAAGGACAATTCCATATGAACTAGCGAATAAAGCTCGTGTGTTTCCTTCTCCTTGTACAATTCCTTCTCCACTTTCCGGATGGTCATCTCTCACTGACTCATCTCTTCCTCCTTCCTTCTCCCCCTCGTACTTCTCCCGCTTTGTGAAGCGTCCGGCGATTCTATGAAAACATCTTGGAGGCATCATCCTCCCTCTCCTCCTCGAGAGAGACGCGAAACGACATTGAATCAGTCACCCTGCAGACATTTGCCGCGAGTTGCCGTTCCTCTTCATTTCCTTATCTGTACAGATAGGTGCAATTCCTCTCCTTGATACTTTTTTGACTTGTGTCTACACATTTCCGCCCTTTCTCCAGATGAATCCTCTCCTTGGCACAATTGAACGCATCCAGGCATAGTGCGCAATTCCCCTCCGATTGTACACATATCCGAATGCCTTCATGTGTCTTACTCACTCACTGACCAGTCGCCACACTCTTTGTCCCCCCGTACAATATCTGTTCAATCTCGCGCATTCAGTTAAGGGCAAACATGGTCAGAATACTCTGGCCAGCCCTTCTTCTTCTTCTTCTCTTCGTGTCGGCCATTCAGGCACAAGAAGAATACTCAATCGCTGTGTACCCAGGTGGGAACACTTTGTACACTGCAGACATTACTCCGTCCTCAAAGGGTTTGGGAATTGGCAGCTGTGACCACTCTTAATAATTTGCCGTTTCTTTTCAATCTCAGCGCGAACTTCTCGTTTATAGTGTTCTTTTGCAGGATTCCACTACATTCAGAGTTCGACAAGCCCTGTGGCCCTACATGAAGACAAGTTCATCATAGGAAACGACTACACTCTCGAGATCAAGAGCACGAGGCATCACATTGAGGACTATCTGTTGAGGTCGTGCATTGTGGAAGAGACTGGAGAGGAGATCATTCAGCCTGCAGGGTGAGTGGGGATCAGACTGACACAGATCAATTGAAAACTCTAACTTCTGAATTTTTCACCTTTGGCTGTTTTCATTCATCCTCGTTGGTTAATTGTTGCAATAGTAGTCGTTGCTCTCTGCTTTCTATCAACTATTTTCATGTGAAATTGTGATATTCTTTCAGATGTCTCAAGTGCACGAATGTCTTCATCAATATGGTGGAGACATCTGGATATATGCTTCCCAATGCCATATCCAAGCAATCTCTCATCCACTTCCGATCCGACAGAGAAGTCATGACCTTCAGATGCACACTCGACATCCATACCAAGGGATGCACTGAGGTATTCGATATCACAGCCTCGCACATGATGATCAAAACCTTCAGAGAGCATGCGAGAAGGGACTCTTCTACAGCAAGGCATTGCTTGTCCCGATCGCTGCGCCTTATATCCTTACTTGGTCGAATGGTGGGTATTCTATGCTAAAACCAAATCTTATGGTAACTGATCACTGTCATAACTTTACATCCTATTCAATTTCAACCACAGTTTTCTCGCTGTCTGGGTTTCTAAACGATTGCATGGTAAAAGGAGACATTGCCATAGTAGAATGACCCAATTGTCTTCTCCTCAGACTACAGTACTCTCAGGTGGTTTCCTTCTTCCTTGGTGGGGATGGATCCTCCTTGCCCTTCTCCTCGCTCTTCTCTTGTGTTGTTGCCTCGGTGCGTGCATCTTCGCCATCACCGCCTTGATGAGGAAGAAGAAACAGCAGGCAGCAGTGGGAGCCACGTATCCGAAGGAAGTCATACAGGTGAACTAGAGAGATGAGAATTCTATCCTCATACGTTTGTTTCTGGTAAAAGACATTTGGGTCATAATTGTGAATTAGAAATATCCGTCCTTCCTTCACAGCTTTTGTCAATTTCACCATTACGACGCAAATGCCTAATGCGCTGTTGTATTTTACCTTCTTCTTCTTCTTCTTCTTCTTCCTTCTGTCATTTCCCGGGATTGCAAAAACTCTTATTACAAGTACTTGGATGATAATATTTATGTGAAAAATGATTGGACTGTTTCATCATTTTCCATGCACTCGTATCATTTCCGCATACCTATAACATTCTCGCTCTCTCATCCCCTGATTCATTCCATCGTGATTAATCCACGCGCCTTTGCAACATGGATCATGGGCATATGAAAACATCCCCCTTCTGTAAACAAATTCATCTCAAGATCTCTGTAGTACGAAGGATAGATTCTTCAAAATGGACGGTTATCGATCATTATACCCATTGATACAACATAACCTTAACATTCGTTATAATATAATAGCTTGCAGTCCTCCTCCTACAATTCTGCAACTGCAGTTGACTATAAACCAAAGCCTACATGTGTGGTCGGCGCTACTCAGACATCGAACTTCGACAGTGCATCCGAACGCAGACTTCAATTGGATGCGGCATCGCTTGAGAGTCACACTGAGGTAAGGGCGGATTCAACGGAATTTCATGCAGATATAATTATGAACTTGGATATGTTATATGATTGCGTCGTCACTAGGGTAGGAAACCCAAGCAAAAGTACCTTTTTCTGTCGTCTATTTCTCTCGTAGCGGTTGTCTCTCTCATGTCTTGGACAACCGCTCCGAGGGAATTAGACTACAGAAAAATGCATTTCTGCATGCTTTCGCTACTCTAATTTTTACTCAATACAGGTCGCTCGATTGGCCGCTACTTCCCCGGAGAAGGTGGAGGTGTTCTCGGGACACGCGGGAGTCTACAATGTGAGGAATGGACGATACGAGAAGAACGACCAACGCAGTGTGAGTTCTTTTATTATCATTCTAATTGACATGTAAGAAGATGAAGATTGGTAAGTGTATCATCTTTTATTCTCGTTAATATGTCATGAACATTTATCTCCTTGAAACAAATATGATCCCCTTCGCTTTTCATTGCAGCAGACGAGACTCGGCCACTATGGCGATCGCTTTGAGGACAGGGACAGACACTCGTACTTCAATCAGGGATTCGAGACGGAGGGAAGGGAAGTGGAATGTGTGGAGGGCTTCGATGAGGTAATCGTTGTGATCTTTTCACTTGTTCGCAGTACTCAAGTTCAAAGTAATGCAGATGGTAACAAAGTTACTTTTCAGGTGATCCGCTACCATACGGACCGGGAACTCGGAGAGTATGAACATGTGGAGAGGGAATTCGAGGAGAGCCACACACGAAGGTAACCTCATAGGGTTTCCAAATCGGCAGTAAAGTGCATTTCTCGCCTCATTTGTCTAATCCACTCGTATCGGTTGTCTATCGAGCGTAGAGACAACAGCTCATGCTGTATTAGACGAATGAGAAATGCACTTTACTACCGATCTAGAAACCCTAGTAACCTCCTCATAATATCCAATGACTCGAAACACCATTAATTTCAATTCGACACTCTGTCGCCGTGCCAATTTCCTCTGTTTCGCCCAATTCTCTGCAGGTTCACTGAAGAGCCCGCCACTACCTCTACTCCTCGTTACTACGATCGTCGTCATCGCTCAATTCCTGTTTGAGACTCTCCCTCTGCCATGCAATCCCCCCATGATAACCTGATCTTCCTCACCTGATCTAAACGCATATTTCGTCTTTCACACACACAGCAATGATTGCCCGTGCTCAGTCCCGCCCATGTGGTCTCTTTCAGTTGATGTTTTGACTATCCCACAATCATATCCACGTTATATGCTTACATTATCTAGCTCTGGAAAAGTTTGTCGTAGATCATTCTCGAGTAGTTGTCTGTCAATGGAGCAACAGCTCAATAGAGAAGAAATAACGGAAAATGCTCAATTTCACTAATAATTGTTTTTTGCTTGGATGCGTGCATCGATAAACGATGGACAATTAAAAAGATAGCTGAACGCAAGGGAAAGTGGGGCGGAGGGTGAGAAGGAAATGAGAAAAGAAGAAGAAGGAGGGTGATTGAGAGCAATGACAGAAGCAGACCACCACCATCACTCAAGAACTTCACTGACCCATGGGAATTACCTGTCAAAGGTTCGCCGACTATCTGGCGATACTTTGCTTCCTCGCGAGGTACGCTTCTTCCCTCAGGGCATTTACCTATTCCATTCCATCGGTCTTCTCTTTCATTACGCTGGGCAATAAGAACTGATTGAAAAACTTCACAATATGGCAACTCCGATTTATTTGAACCGCAATGCTATCACAGATGGTAGGCAACTGTGACCGCTAGAATCTTTATTGAGCCACGCGGAACTGGTTTGATTCGAGAAGAAGTGCAGAGAGGAAATTGTTTCAGTCTCTCTCTCATCTGCAGTTCACTCATCACTGAACAGTGGATCGTCGCCCGAGTTCTCAATGCAAAGGTGATTCCCCCTTATCCAGTTCATCAGTTATCACTTGAGTATGGGCTCTAAATCGGTATATTTATAGCCATTCTTATCCGGAGCGCGGTTGTCTATCAGTACGTGCAGACAACTGCGCTCCAGAGAAGAATGACGACAAATTTACCGATTTAGAATGCCTATTCATCACTTCTGCTAAAGAAGCTTTTATCACTTAATCCGATCCCTCCTAGGTTATCGCGAAAGTGGAAGGTAGTGTTCATTCGGGATTATTCTCGGGAATACGCATTTTGGACTGGGGACTCGGAGTGAGAGTAATGCCTTTTTCCGGTGAGTAGGAGAACGAAGTAAGGCTGCTCAATACATTCCATTCACTAGTGATAATTTACTATAAAGTCATCCCAGTGCGAGCTAAATATAGAAGTTTAATCTTCCTCAATACCTTACAATGTGCACGTATGAAAGCGCTTTTCTAAAAGCTTTCAATGAGTGCATTCGGAGTTCAACTAGACCATTGCAGTGTTGGCTGAACTGGGAGAGGGAACGTCCTTCTTCGGGAGAGGATATTGGATGGGAACTGTGTCGTTCACGTGCTTCGGCATGCTGTTCATTCTCCTGGCTGCCCTTGTAACTGTGTCCCGGACCCTTCACTGGAGTCCATTGAGAGTCATAGCTCCCACTGGAGCATACGTGAGCACGGCACTTGCAAGTGAATACTTACTCTAAATAATACCTCGAATATTAAGTGCAATAAGGGCACAAGTACTATCAAATTCTTTCTAATTTTGAGATATAGTAGTGAATTCGCTACAGATTTGATAGACTTTTCCAACGAATATGCATCTTTTCTGTCTGACCGCATGGGCGAGTCGTTGTCTCTGACGAAAGACATACAATAAAGAGCACAGACAGAAAAAATGCAAATGTGTTCCAAAAGTCGATCCCTACTACAGACTGCACACAACAATTGACTGTTTTCAGTGATCTTCCTCTGCGGTGCGGCCTCCATGTTCTACTTCAACTACACTGAATACATGGTGGACAACGTGCTGCTGCACGCGCAATTGGAAGCAGGATTCAACACCACCAACAAGACCACGTAACATTTCAACTGTCTTTGCATGAATAATTGCGAGATTTCAGTATCGGCTACTCTTTTCACCTCTTCATCGCTTCGATAATCACCCTTATTATTCCGCCGTTCCTCATAAGTTGCGGTAGCCGACGGAGCATTCGCGTTGCAGACAGTTCCATGCAGAAGAAAGACATGTCACGGGATCCCACTGCCCTCTTGTACTAATTTATTCCTATTTTTTTGCCAGAACCCCATACGGAACATCGGAATTTGTCTAAGATCAGGTCCAAAATCATCCATAATTGTACACAATTTCTGCAAAATTGCAAAGCTTCTGATCTCTGGTCTCCCATAAAAGTACACCGCTCCTCCTTTTACGTCAACGACGATGTGCGACGAGTTGTACTTTGGTGCACAATGAACCAAATTTATGTCCTCACTCACAGATCGTTCATCACAAACATTCAGTTTTCACGAAATCAATAACTTTTTAAAAATATAAATGTAAAATTAGAGCTTTATTCTCTCAATAGGCAGCTCATTTTCTTCATTCTCCTTCTCCTCATTCGTTATTTCCTCCATTCCCTCCCTCTCTTCCTCCACTTCATCCTCCTCCTCAATAACGTTGATCAATCTCAGTCCAGGTCCACCGGCCCGCTTGTTATTGTTCTTCTCCTTCTTCCCATTTTGGGCAGCCTGTCGCGTTCGTTCTGCCAACTCCTCCTCAGTAATTGGAGGGTCGAACTTGTAGTTGATCATGGCACTCTTGCTCCTCTGCATAGGACAATTATACATAAACGTTTTCCCTGTCCAAACCTTATTAGGCGGTCTCTTCTTCACATATTCGTCATGGTCGGCAATAACATAAATATCATGTACGTCGTCGTAGAAAAAATCTGGTAGCTATTGTAAATTATTGAAATGGGGTAAAATGGCCAGTCAAACCACGGAGAAGATCTTCTTCCAATTGGTTCCAGTCATATATTCTACATCGAAATTCCCACTTGCGAGATTGTGACGACGTTCCAACTGATCCTCCAATTCTTCAATCTGAAGAGACTTTGGACGGCCGAAATGGGAACAGAGAGGGACATACACTAGCGCCAATGGGGTAGTTCCTCTGAGCGATTTCATGGATAACACCCTCGACGGTGTTCATCTTCATCATCATTACACTCTAGAATGAGTGTGAGGACTCCGAAAATTCCAAGATGACAAAGGACTGACAAAGAGGAAGAGTCAATTGGAAAAATAAGAGAAAAAACACGAACTTTGTGAGAAATGTATTCAAATCTGTGATAGATATGGACTTCGGACAAGGAAGCACAAAAAGAGCAAAGTTATGAGGGATTGAATGGGAAAGGAAGAAGAGTAGGCGGGGAGGGGGAGGAAAAGACTCTTCAGGTATGTTGCAATACTGCAGTTGCTCTTCATCATTCCTATAGAAACGAATTCAGAGGTCCAGATAGATTTAGGAAGAAGATTATGAATATGGCGAAGTCTGACAAAAAGGTTGAGAACAAGAGAAGAACTTAGAGAGAAACACAATGAGTAGTCCACCTCCTCCCACCCCGCCCGATTCCATTCCAACATAAATCTTGTCAAAAATGAAGTCGTAACGTTTTATTGCAGCGCTCTATTGCAATCAGCGAATGCTCTTGATTTGAACCAAAACGACCGGCTTGCTATACAGTGCTAGGAGGTCCACGATGGACTTCCCAGACAGAACTTTTCCCATGGAAACACTAAAGGAAGACAATGACAGACGCATAACTGGCGATGATTTATGAGACGCGCATCAAAGAGACTGCCCATGTTTTTCAGATGATGCTCTTCTCGATTGAATCGAGGAGGGAATCGAATTCATCGGGGGCTGATGATGAGGTGTTGGGTGGTGAGACAGGAGGGGGTGGGGAGGAAATGGAGGACAAGGGGGACAGAAGCTTTGTTCGTTTTCGTCTCGTGTCGACAGCGTCAACTGCATTCTGTTCATAGAGATAGCATATGTTCGCCTTTGAATGGAGTATTCATATTGAGAGGGGCGGAGGAAGTCAACCTGGTCAGCAACAAGGGATTCGCCCTCAAAACAGTTGAAGACACGTGAGAAGGCGGGCATCTGTGAGAGGACGGCGTTGATTCGAATTGAGGGATGACTGGAAGTGGCAGTAGAGGAAGACTGCAACAGAGAACACAATCATTATTGTCTCATTCATTCACTCACTCCTCGTCCTTCCTCGGAAGAACAGAGAAAGGCCGCAAATGAGTAGAAGAAGATTTGATCCAGCGTATGGGGAAGGTCGGGAAAGGCCAGGGACTACGATTACACCCATTATAAATGTAAATCGCCCTGGTACCACTAACCGCACGCTGACCAACGGTGAGACGTTGGGTCAGCACCTCATACGCCAATCTCATTCCCTCCAGGTCGGATATGGCTTCAGTTACTGTTTCCTCCCCACTATTGCAGTTGTCCTGAATAATTCAGGCTCAGACCTCAAAGAACTCCCAGAATACCACTCGAAATGTTCCGCAAGCGCCCTCAAAGTGCTGCATAACACATTGTGACTGATTCGTGAAGTATTCATGGTGGCTAGTGAGATTCGATCTCACGAAAGGCACCATCATTTCCCTGGCCATCAACCATCCCACAGAGCCCAACTGAAGGAAGAGTGTCATCACTCAATATCTGGGAAATAGGCACTTTTGCTGATTCTGAAGTGTCGATAGCTATGGGGAAGAAGGAAGGAGCGAGGAGTACAATGCGATCCAATAACGTAAATGCTCCCACACGGAAGCTGTCCTCTATCCTCTTCATGATTGAGATTATCTACAAATCCATGCATATTGCTTGGGATTTCAGGGGATTTTCACCTCAGAATTTCCCGTTTCCTTTTGTACCATTGCATATGCGTAAGAAAGTGCCATTTTCACGTCGACCCTCTTGTTCCGGGTTGTTCTTGGAATAAGTGATGATGAAATCTCGTTGACCCCACCTTTTCATTCCTTCAAAGTAGGCAGACGAGTGTAAGTGATTCATCTCTCGATACAGAGTGAGGTTTCTGTCTCGATCATAGTAATCAAAGTCAGTAACGAGTGTCAATTGATCCAATTCATACTCAAACTGAGACCGAATCGGCAGGCCGAATTCATCCGAGGAAGATAGCCAAGAACTAGCCTAGAAGGAGTTTCTACACTGAAATGTCCCCCTCACTAACTATCATGTTGTTGAGAAGAGTGCTCTTTAAATCGCCCATAATACTTATCATATCATCCACACCTGCTCGAGATGTCACATTGTTTCTGTTCAGTCTTTCCATAACAGAAAGTCTATTTTGAAGTCCTATGAAAAAGCGGATTCGATCCTGCAATAAATATCCAGCAGAGTCTCATGATACATATTACGTTGAGATCTACTGCTGTGTCAACTTTTGAGATCATCCTGTAAAGCGCGTTGATTATCTGATCATTGGTGCTCGAGTCAATCCCATGTTTGCGGAAAAACAACAGATTCTCTTCTACCTGAAATGTGGTTGAGAAGTTGTGTAAGACATTGCACGAACCTTTGCAAATGTGTGGTTGTAGACAGTGAAAGTGTACTGGAAGGAATCCCTGAGACAGGTGGAATTGCACCTGCAGAAGAGTGAACTCCGTGCACTTCCGAGATTCAACCTTGCCGAAAGAAATCCTTTGTATTGCGTCTCATCAAAGGGCGAATTGTGCTCATTGAGTAAAGCCTCGTAGATATCATTCTGAAAGGGCTATTGAACCACATTATCAATAAATTTTCTCTTCTCACAAATATCGGGTTGTTCCTGGTTACGGCGTTCTCCAACTGAGAAATCAAGGTGTAGTAGTCTTCCGACTTCCACATGATCGTATCATTGAGAGGCACGTCGTCGGAACAGACGTGTTTGTAGAAGTCATCACACAAGTTGACCGAGAAGTTGAGGTAATTGCGTAAATGATACTCGAAGACATCGCTACATACAGAAAATACTAGAGAAAGGACGATAAGGGGAAGTTGCATGCGCACAGTGAAGAGGAAATGGAGGGTTCTTCTGGTTTGTAGGTATGCGAAAGGACACGCGGAGTGAGTAAACACAGAGATCAACTATAGAATCAAGATTTGAACATAGAAGGCACGGTGATTTCACCACAAAAATTTTGAACATGTGAATATCATTGCAATCTATGGGCAAAAATTGTACTATTAGTGGTTCTGAGAAATGATGAAAACATTCTGCCCAATGAATACTTTTACAGCTCTCTGATTTACCTTGATGGCGGGAACGACTCATTCAGAACACATCTCAACATGAAAATGGACAGTTGTGCCTATTCGTGTTGTTCATTCGATTTGTTCGGTACGATTTTCCGTGGTTCGCGACTCTCCTTCTTGGTATAGCATGTGTGAATTTAGTAATTATAGAGGATCTGTAAGATACCAATGATAGAGGACACCTGTAAAATTGAATCGAACGCGACATTTCATCAATCGTCATCGAGCATTCTCTGCGTTATTTATCTATTTTGACTGAAGACGCGTGAATAATGGAATTTCTGCCCATATCAAAACGGAAAAGAAGCGATTCATCCTTTCTTGTCTACATTCACTCCATCTCTTTCGCTGCTTTAAAAGGCTCAGGACGAGGCACTATGAGCAGATGAAATGGTTTCTTACCTTGTCCTCGCTCTTGTCCTATTTCCTTCTGTCTTTGCTATACGTGATCGCTATGATGAACTCTTTCTCAATAAGACGAAGGATCTCTATGACATGAAACCTAGAATTTGCTCCGAAGCAGAAGATGAGGTTGTTTATCCCCATTGAGAAAATTTTTCAATGTATTCCTTCAGATCACACTAAAATGCCTTCAAAATGCAACGAGTGAAAATTTTTGCGAGTAAGTTTAATATTTTCGCCCTTTTTAAAATTCTTTAATTGCTATATCACAATTGCATTTCTAGCTCGGTGGGTAATCAAGTTGTGTGCACCTCGAACTGTCTTTCGCCCGCAGCATTCGAAACACTGAGGAATCAAACGGCCGACGTGAAAAAGTGTTGAAAATTTAATATCAATAATCATTATTCCAGAAGAGATCAGCCTACGAATTGATGCTTGCGAATTATACGCATGGTCTTGTATGCAACTTAGACACGCGTAAAAGTTGTTTGACATGTTTCATAGTCTATAATATATTCTTTCAGGTCTAAGAGAATGCCAAGATCTGGACGACTACAGAGAAATGTGTAAGGCAGAGTTTGTAAAGGACATAGAAACTGGAGTAAATACGTGCAGGTAAGAAACAGACGTTTCATGACAACATTTTGTCAAAATTTAGCGCGTTCAACCACTTTGTTAGCTGTGCCCACATGAATTTCAACCACAATGCGGCCCTGAAGCAGCTAAGTGAGTATAGACAGACATTTTTTGCAAATAAGAATTAACACGAGTTCTATGAGAGAACCAACATTATACTGGAGATCCTGGTACCGGAAAAGTCAGAATTTTTTTACAAATCGCATAAAATAATCTTATATTATACTAAGTAAAAGAAAATTTTTCAAGGCATCAGACAATCTTTATATACCGTATTTCTCAAGGTATCGACTTCTGAACTTTTTATTGATAGGATTTACTCAAAAAATCATAACTCCTTTCAAACTTAACCATATGAGCCCAATTTTTTCAACTAGCCGAGTGGTCCATGCATCCTCAAAATGAAAACCTAATATGGTTATAGACTTACGTTAAAGAGAATGGGTACAATTTTCTCTTTTTTGAGATATGCCACTTTTTCAGAAAATTTAACGTAACAATTATGGGTCTCACTATGATTGCTCGATTTTTTTCCAGTTTAAAATTCTACACGCAATTATCTACATTTTGAGTACCCTTCCGACTTCCAACGTTGGGGCAAACTTCAGTTATGAATTTCTGAATGTTGTCGATTCGACGAAAATGGTCAAATCACCGATAGTTCGACGTTTGTATTTCAT
>JACMIF010000154.1:14889-57394 GCA_014805445.1 Diplogasteroides magnus | reverse complement strand
GCACGGAATTTCCCGGATAATCGATATATCTCTTTAATCTTTGGATGTATCGATTTACTGTCAACAGCAATTTTGTAGCCCTAATCAAGACGGTCATTCCTGTTGTTTTCAATATTTTAAACAATGGAAAATAAAGGAGAGTAAAAGAGCTAGAAAAAGAAAACGATAAAACCGTTTTCTGACCAGTGGACAGTGCCTTTAAGATTTAAGACAATCACACTATCATCATAGAGCACAGTTCTTACAACTAGTACATCTGTAATAGCAATGGATAAAAAACAGTTTGAATAATCACCACCCATTACTTGTTGATATTGTGTTACAAGAATCCACTATATTCCATGGTATTCGATTAACAGTAATCGTCCATCGACCTTCTACAACAGTCAGTGCAGATATTACAGTCAATGAGATATTACTGTAGAATAAGAATCCAGTACCTTGGTAGCATGTTTGAGTGGATGAATGGGAGGATGGGCCTCGTCACTCTTGTTGCCGTTGCGAGGATTCGGGCCTCTGTAATCATTCATCTTCTTATTCACTTGGTTGTGTAAAATTTATGAGGTTATAGTACAACGATTATAGAAACCCAGAGATGAATCACTCCGTTAGAATGTCCCGATAGAAAAAGAAAGCGTGCTACATAAAACCGACAGCTTGCAATCCTGTCTTTCAAGAAAAGCAGTCGTTTCATACTTGAAAACCTCACAAGATAGGGGGAATAATGAAGATTAACTCACTTCTCCACGATTTCACTTGCGAATGCTCCCCATTCCGGGTCTCCACAGTGTGTGTTGACTAGTGCCTCCAATCCAAAGTTAGGAGGGAACTTGTTCGTCTCCGTTCTAAAAAGGAATCAAACTGTCGGATTCTCGCAACAAACCATTTTCATAACTAACAAGTATCGTATTCAGTTCAAATGCTAGCAGGATTAGTGGGGGCAATAGATGAGCTAATCCAATTTGACTAAAAGCTCATCTGCTGAGTGAATACGGTATATTGTTACTGTAGATAAGCGATGTTCTCAAGAATCCCACTCACCTCGGATAACTGATCCATCCCTGACTGTACAACTTCTCAGCAATGGACATGGCTTTCTTGGCGCTCATCTTCAGTTTGCGCACTGCGAGCTTCTCCAGTTCCACCTATGCATTAGACTGTGTTTGGTCACACTAGCGCAAAGGACAATCGTTCCATAGTGATGAATTGGAGACTTGAGAGGTGCATCTGTCTGTTTCACTGTAATGGCACAAATGTCCATGGCGCTCCTGTCTTTCACCTTGGTAATCGTAAAAAAAACAAGTATAATGACATGCCATTCATCATTGTGTCCAAAGCTACAGCTTTCACTTGGTCATATCATAGCCAACAAAAGTGGCGGTCGACTACTGTAGCCACCTACCGTATCCAATGCAGCGGGTCGCCATCTGGATTTCGGCTTCCTCGTCACATCTTCAATGGTGCCCTTCCCCAACTCCCGACAGTCGTCGTACAACATCTGAAGATACAGTTATCCTTGATTTTGCAGTAACTTTGAAATTGTAATTCCCTCATGACAATGATTACGGTAAACAAAAATAAGCTACCATAACCCATCAATCGTAGTCCATGAACTTACATCAACAACTTCTTTATCGAACAGTCGAATACGCTCCCATACAAAGTCCACCTTCTGTCCACTTCGAATGACCTGCAATTGATTCTGTGAATTGTCCAGCTCTTCGCTTTGAAAACAGACAAACAGTTCAGATAGGTACAGTATCTGTCTGGCAGATACTGTATCTGCATTCCAATCGATATTGACTATAAACTCAGGAGAATCCACTCACTTCAACAGTGAGCTTCCAGAAGCTCTCCGCAATGAAGCTTTGGATCTCTTTGTATCTAAAACAGATGATCGTATTACGGTAGCGGATTACGGTACCTCTCCACAACGAATCCGAGAGTCGGGAACTGGCAGGATCCGTAGCTGACCACCTAAAAGAGGACGTCTCTTGACAAGAATACCTGGGATACGGTACCTGCTTCTCGAGTCCTTGGAGGAAATTGGGTGTTCGCTTTCTGAGGTGAAGAGTCTGAAGACGAGTGAAAGCGGCCCCTGAATATTAATATGCCTACTTTAATGGAGAATAATATGGTATGAACACCATGTATTCAACATCGTCATTAATATTTCAGCGGTGAGTTGCAAATCTGGCGGTTAAGATTTACAATTACAGCACTGTAATCCATAAGGAAGTTACTCTACAAAAAGGGAAATAGAAAATTCTAATGATTAGTAGACCTAATATACGATTTGCACACATTATAGTGAACTACTGCTCTTTCATTTTGTTAAAGATCTTTTGGACACTGAATCACCAATAATTCATTAGGTCGTTTCTCCACATTTGCTAGGCGCAAAAGCTAACTCACTATGGCAAATTCAGAATGGCAAATTTCACACAAATACGGCAAAAATGTGAATAGAAGGATGGAAGGCAAGAGCGCCATGGACATTTGAGCCGTAAATTGTGGCGCGTTTGTCTGTTCCACCACTATGGCGCAAAAGTCCGTGGCGCTCTAGTCTTTCACCCGAATGTTTCTCCCTCTCCTCACCGATTCGCAGATCCAACTCCGTTCTGCAGTCCACAGCTGTCACTGTGTTGTTGTCGAGTCTGACTGGATTGGATGCCGCCCTGTGTACAGCAGCAGCAGTGATCTCGGAGAATCTCAATGATATCGGGTTATATGTTGGTAGTTGTCGTCAATCTTCTCCGCAGCGCTGTTGTCTCGCCCCCTTTAAAGACAACGGTACCGATTTAGATTTAGAATCCCTATTGCACAAATCCTGTTGATGCGAGACACGACAAGTCTATTTAGGGACAACGAATTTCGGAAAGCTCAACTCGTTGGAACTCGTCACACAGGAAAAACAATTACGGTCTACAAAGTTAGAATTTCATTTATGTTTGATTTGTTTCAATTATACGTATTGTAAGTTTGTTTGTAATCATACATTATTCGAATGGACCCCTTTACCTCGCTCTCCACACGTCAATCTGCCTGTTGGAGTCCCTGCACACTTTGACGATCTCCGCACCAATGTTCTCTCCTCAAACGAAAGCATACATACCTACAGTACTCTTTCCCTCTTCCTCTCGAAATGCCTACCGTACCTTCTCGATCACAATCCGTCCATATGACAAGGGTGTCCGCCTTGGCACTTTCCTCCCTCAACGACAAGATAAGATTCAGAATTTTCTTTAGAATTACGATTATGTTAGTCAATATTGAAATAGCTTGTGAGAAAAAGCAAATTTCGAACTATCGCACAATGAAAAGTCAATTACCGCAATGTTCGTTCGATGTTCTTCATGTTTTCAGGGACGAAGAAGTTGATGGGAGCGTCGAATAAAGTTTCGATCGATACTCCCTGAATCAAGCTACTGTAATTGCTCAACGATTACGGTATACTGAATGAGATGATAAATTGCCCATTGTGGCCAATTTTTGGCAGCATTGCTTATTTCTAGGCCAGATTCTCTGGAAAAATCGAACACGATGCAAGTTTGAACCTTCAAAGTCTATTGGCGACACAGACCTGCCAGTTTTTCATCTCCGGTCCGAAGTCGGAAGACATGAGATGGCCGCTGACTGAAGTCACAGAAATCATTGCTGGTTGGCCCTGAATGAAGCAACCTAGTGGATACTGTAGTGGGTCAATGGGTCCAACAAATGGTCGTACCTGAAACTGCCCCTGCAACTGGTAGATCTTATTGAACTTGGAGCGACCCTCGCGCCGCTGAAGGTTTCCTGGAAAGAATAGGATAATTCTTACTAAAAATTACTTAAACTTTCACATATTTTCAATAGTTGCAGTGTCTGATTGTCATCTAAAACACATCTTCCGTAAGTTATATTAATCATTGTTATGTTTGCGAGCAGGTCCATGCCTGCTAGACCAAAAGGCCCTCCGTCCAGAGGAATTATGCTCTGTCGGACGACAGGCACGGCCCTGCTCGCCGGTCCCCACCATATAGGCGGATCATCCCGAAGATCAAAATATGTAAAAATAATTAAAAGAAATATATTTTACATATTCTAAATAGCGGGAAGCTGTGCGACCCGGGAACAGACAGTCAAGCTACGGCTACGACTGTCTTCCAACGAATGAGTAAAAAGCGCCCCTCTTACGCGCCGGGAGCTACGCACACGCGCCGGGTTTGGAAAAGGTTTCGCAATACTATTTTAGTTACTGCCAAGAACATGCGTACATACGGTCATAGCGGTTTCTATTGAACACTCATAAACTATCCCTTCCTCCAAAAAACTATCTGACCACTTTCAACCGTATAACATATTTTTATGATAAAAATACCATTTTTATCGTCAAATTTTGCAGTACTATATATAAACTTACCTCTGGATAAGATGGCAGCCACTCCCTTCGCCACATCATTCTTCTCAGCGACATACAGTAATCGTCGCATGTCCCCCGTATCATGCGGGTACTGTACTCATCAAGAGTCGTCAACCTATTCCAATGAGACATATAAACAACGGTAATGGGAACGAAAATGCATCAGATGAAAGTCTTATCCTCTCATTCTTACATTATGGAACCACGGCCACCCATTCCATCCGCAGTTATACATACATACTCCATAGTACAAAGCTTTAGAAATTGAAATATGTAGAGTCGAAGTAACAACAACTTGGACACAACATGAAGCTGTATCAAAGGTTGAAAATTCTTTATCGTTCATCTATATTGTGGCAGTGTCAGAAAAGCACACGATAAATGTCATTTAAAGTGAAGAGAAAATTGCACTCTGTACGTTAGCCTATGAAAACTAGCGTAGGAAATGCAAAGGATAAAAGTATTTACAAATGTGAACATACGTATAATCCAAAACATCAATTCCAGGCTCCAAAAGAAATTTGCATCTCCACACCATTTTTTGTCTCTGTGAAATCTAGATACAAGTGATTCCATTGAATCGATTGTGACATTTCCGGCATTTTCCATTTTTCGATTAAAAAAACAATTCCAGAGTCACAGATTCAAATGGAATGCAGTAGCACAGTAGAATTTCAATTGAAATATTCACTACAATGTCTTCTGATAAGGACCAGAAAAGGAGAGAAATGTAACACAAACACAATACAAGCAAGGATATCACTAGTGCAAATGCTAACTTCCCTGGTCACTTTTCATAGGCAACAAACAGCTCGGAAGAGATTATAAAGACTACAATTTCAGTTAGTGTCCCCCTCCCCAGGAGATGTTCATGTTTGTGTGGATTGTCGTGATTCCCTGTATTCTTCTCCATCATCGTACACTTCTTCCTCTCCAACAACTTCTTCAGTTCCTTCTGCCATCACCATCTGATCTTCACCCATTTCCTGAATCATTAATAACTATTACAACCACAGTACGAGAAGTTGTAAATTCATTCTTTTTTCTATGAAGGCATACCGAATAAAGGATCAAAACGGAAATCTATCCAGGATTTCTATGACAATGACAACACAGAACCACTTACTTCCTCCTCCTCCTCAATGACATATTGATGGTCCTTGTACTCGATGGCCGATTCGTCTTCCATCTGAGAATATCATCATCATGGGCATACAACAGCGCCACCCCTAACATGGAGAATGAAAAAGGGGTGAAGACAACAGATTGCAAGCTATGGATAGTTGCGCCATAATCGTGAAATGGATATACTTCTGCATTATAGCGCAAATGTCCAAGGCTCAGTTGTGTTCCACCAATGAAAAGAGTCGTACTTGCTCAAGTCTCTAGAGACCGCGTTGGATACATTTTTGTATGGGTGTATTGAATGTGATAATCTATGGTTTATATATCTTATCGCGCCAACCGTTCATTCAGGGAACACTAGAAAGAGAGAATGTACATATGTCATGATGAGTTGACCAACCATTTCATATTGATGATCCTTCCTGGGGTCCATATGTGACTCCAGTTGATCCAATGTCCACTCAGCTCGCTGATCTTCGTTCTCTACTCGGTATCTGATAAAATGGTCTATCACATAATGATATCATACATATGAAATATGATAAAGACAGATCCATTCTTTCTCTGGAGTATCGTAACCAAAATCAGAGGGCATTCGAGCCATGATGGTAATGGTGAAATGGATACATATAAATAGAGGCGAAGTGCTTTATTTCAGCAACCTGACACTTCCTAACTGTCATTTTGGAAAGCGACATTTTGTCATTTTCATAGGCTTCTCATTCACAATTCAACTATGTTTCACTAGACGTAAATGCGCGTGATGCAATTGGCTTGGTTGAAAGGCAAGATTGTCATGGGCATCTGCGCCATAACGGCGAAATGGACAGGTGTGCCATCATTCTCATTAATCTGACGGCGCATCTGTCCATTTCACCAATATCCGTGAAATTCCTGCCTTTCACCCTGTCATGTATAGTTGTTCTTCCCACCTGCTCTTTCTACTCCTCGGTCCCTTTCGTTCGCCCGATCGAACGTGGTTGTTGAGAATGTGCCTACAATGACGGAAATTGCAATCCAGCACTTTGCATTTCAAGGCGGAAACTCGCGGCAAAAACAACATATAAGAACACAGATGTAAAATACCAACAATGAATCGATCACTGCTTTGGGATAGAGAAAAAATGAATACGATGGAATCAAACCCATTCCAACCTGTCCAGGTTCCTCTTCGTTAGCGCTGCATAGTCGCATGAAGGACATGCGTACGGCTTCTCGCCTGAGATGAAAACATCTTCGGTCAATGGAGATCACAGTAATCGATAGAATGCACGGTATTTTAAAATGAGTACGGTAGTCTACAAGAACTACACCAAAATAGTATCACAACTCACCAGTGTGCACACGAATGTGGACCTTCACCGCAGATGATGACCTAGATATCTTATATTTATTTAGAAATATATGGAGAAAACGAACGAGCAACGCAATGCTAGATAAAGGGCGTTTAAGAACAAGTTGTGAAACATATTTTCACTGGGCCAGGGAAAGCATAGAATGATTCCAAAATGACAGTCCCTGGTGCCACGTCTACAACGAGAGAGTAGCGGCAGAAGATGAGATACAAGGGATTAGACTTAGGAAAAGTCGAAACAACATACCGGAATCGCTTATCACAGTACGTGCATGGGAAGGGCAGTTCTCCCGTGTGGATACGGTAGTGCGTCGCGAAGTTGTGTCTGGAAAAAGGGATTTATCAGAAATACTGCACCCTTGAGAGAGCAGTGATCATGCCACTAAAGGAAAATTGGCTGCTGCATTTCTTCTTCACTTCAAAGCAAAATGAAACAGCTGCGCGTGAGTAGAAAAGTACGCGAAGTGGGTTTTTTTCGCCCGATCAACTGTGCCACACCGAAACGGTTATGATAGTGGCAAAAACACCGTAAATGGAACTTGTTAAGGCCATGGACGGATCCCAAGTAGGCACCACAATATTATTATTATAGTATGTCCCACCAACCTGTATAGAACGAGTCCACACGTGGGACATTCCATCTTCGGCTTGTACGGCTCATCATCCGCATTGGCCAGTGCACCAATCACCTGAATTTAGAAAAAAATATTTAAAAATCAAAAGCATTTTTAGATTAAAACACACCTGTCGCCTAGGAAACATGTTCATCATTCGAGCAGCTGCGGGCATTGCTGAAAGGATTAGACTATTAACTATCATTTTAAAAAAATATATGTTCTCGTCTATGTTTGCTCTCACTAATACCGATTGTTGCACAGAAACAAATAAGTATATCTCCTTCCCCTTACGTTGTCCATCGTCATCTTCCTCCTCTTGCATTTCCAATTCGTCATCATCGTAGACTCCATCGCCTTCACCGTCCGGCATTCCCACTATTTCCACACCTACAAAAACAATTTGACATAAATAATAAATTTTCTTTCTAATGACTACCAATTACATTATAAAAAATGGTAAATAGGTATTTTAAGTAATTACAGTAACCTCGTTCGTCATCCATCTCACTCCTCCTCCTTCCATTCCTTCCCCGACCCTCGTCCTTCTCTACCGTAACCACCAGTCTCAGTCCACCGGGACCTTCGATAGTTCGAGATGCCGCGCCACCCGCGACCATACAAGTGTCGTCGCTTCAACAAATATAGATAGAACCATTCAATATTCTTATGAAGTCTTTAACTATCGGATGTGTTCCCCTAAACTAACGAGAAGATTATAAAATGGTTTTGACTTGGAACCATCCATGCATTTACGTTCCTACGCCAATTTGTACAACTTACTATATAAAAAATAAATTTTGATCCGTAAAATACACGAAATTCTTCAATTGGAGAAAAACTAATCAATCACTGGAACGAAACAAAAATGTGCCTGCATTTTTGTACCTTATGATCTAATTTTAGGGATGATAACAGCCGCTGATTGGTTTAATCTTCTAGTATAAACACATCTACCCCAGTCACTAGGATATTAAAAGAACTACTCACTCATCATACAGTTCATCCTTTATGGCGAAGACCAATTGGGGCGCATGTCGCATCGGATCCTTCTCCACAACTGAAAGTAGTTGACATTGAACAAACGACTGAGAAAACCATTCATCAAAATCTGTTTGCGTCTTCACAGCATTATGACCCAAATTCTATCCATTCTTTGTTTCTCTACTGCGAATAGCTTCAGTTTGATTTATACGTTTACTTCGTTATCCGAAATGCTCTGCGCAAAAATTCAGCCAGCGTGCGAAAGAAAAAAGATGATGAAGTTCACGAAGATCAAGCTCTCTTCGTACCTGCAGTGGCGGCTGAACTCGCTCCCAATCGAACCTCCACTCGTCCCTCCAATGCTGGGAGGCCCGCGGGCTGCAAATCATTCATAATATTTTGAATACAGTACCCATTTAAAAATTAGACAATGTTACATTAAATTATTACATTAGAAAAAGGGAGAATTAAACTAACCGTGGCAACGACTCCAACTGGCGGCGCGGGCTGTGCAGTCACTCCGCTCACTGTTATTCCTCCCTGCAACGGCACAAATCAGTACATAATCTCACTATAATTGTTTAGAAAATTATAGCGTAAAAACAGAAGTAAAGACAATGAATATACGAATAGACCGTACCCTGTTCTTTCTCGTCGTCTGTACGGGTGGTAGGGGCATATCGGCCTGGATTGAGAGAGCCTCATTCTCGAATGCCTCCACCACACACATCTCCACGTGCATGATCAAGTCCATCTGCAAATTAATTCCGACATCACTCTGCTCGTACCATGGGTACTAACATTCTTATCTAATACAAGATGATTAATTCATAGATGAATTTTGGCATGTCTAATGGTAAGATTTGACGATTTCGGCTAACGGGAAAATGGAAACACTCCACATTTCACGAATCTCTCACTTTATTCTTGAAGGGCTTGTGACATTCCGTGCAGTGCATGATCCTTCTGCTCACCAGCGGTGCCAACCCTCGTCTGCGGCCGTCGCCCATCATACCGGACGATGTTGTTGCTTGTCCGTACATCGTCGCTAAAATTCGAGTTGGTATAAAAAGAGCGAACAGACTAGTTCAAGAGTTAATACGCGAGTGAGAGATCGGAAAGGTGAATAGCATCCAAAACGCATGAAAGAAGACAATTCTGAAACAATTAAATCGCAAAAACGATTTTTGAAAAAGACAATAATATTTTTTGAAATGCGACTGCAAACTGACTCTTGTAAAGTTGACTATTCCACGGATAATATTCTCGCGCTACGGTTTTCAAATGCACTCTTTTCACGGTCGCGAACAAAGCGTATGTTGGCCTCCTAGGAGCTCCTTCAAAATCTGACACGCATATTTCAGTGTAGAAGAGAGTACCCCGCCTCTAAACAACAATCAATACCGTATTCCTTTCACGGTTCGACAATGGTAAGCCCCATTACTGTTTCTCACCAGCCACCGACAGTTATCCATCCCTTCCCATCACGGAGAATACTGGGTACATGCCGAAGAACACATAGAAACAAGTACACGATCAAATCTCAGAATACAGTAAACTGTTTTGTATTCATACCGGATCATGTTACGGTACTCTGAGGATTCCTACACATATTCTATATATCGTAAGCTCATGTTACGGTAAGATGAACCCACCCAATCATAATAGAAAGTGATATGATGGCGAGCTACGAGCTTGAAGACTTAGGAATGAGCACAGAAGGAGAATCACATTGACAAGTCGAAGAATGCAGAAGCACAGGAACTATCAACCAATCAGACGAAATATATTTAATCGCTTGACAATTGCAAGAGATGATCATCATCAAACAGATTTAGGACCAAGAGCAGATACGGAAATGGAAAGAATAACCAATCCACTGAATAAATGCCATTGCTCACTCGGTAAGTCATTAGTTTTATGATTTTTTGCAGGTTTTTCAAACAACAATAATAAGTGGAAACAAGTGTGGTGTGTCATTGACAAATTAACAGAACATGAAGAATGAGATCTCTAATATCCCCCAGCCGCCCCTCCGTATCCTCCTCCATATACTGTAGCTCCTCCTTGTTGGGGTTGCTGTCCCCATTGCTGTTGTCCTCCTCCTCCTGCTCCCCAAGATCCCTGCTGTTGTCCCCATCCTCTATCTTGACCTCCTGTCTGTCCACCGTATCCTCCTCCACTACCGTATTGTCCCCAGGCGTCCTGTCCGGATCCTCCACGCTGGTCTCCCCATCCACCACCAGCCGCCGCTCCACCTCCTTTACCGTATGCATCTCCATATCCTCCGCTACCGTATCCACTATAGGCCTCCTGTCCGGATCCGCCACGCTGGTCCCCCCATCCTCCACCAGCCGCTCCACCTCCTTTACCGTATCCTCCTCCACGTCCTCCACCACCGTACTCTCCCCAGGCATCTTGTCCAGATCCTCCACGCTGATCTCCCCATCTACCACCAGCTCCTCCCCCTCCTCCTCTACCGTATCCGCCACCACCTCCTCCTCCACTTCCCCATCCTTGTCCAGACCATGCTCCTTGATCACGGCCTCCTCCTCCCATACTTGGCCGTCCTCCTCTACCAGGCGGTCCATCTCCACGTGATCGTCCTGCCCTCTGCATCCTATCTCTGTCTCCCTGTCCTTGTCCCTGACCCATCTCATCTCGTCTTGGTACAGCCTTCTTGACATCACATCGACTTCCACTGATCTGGTAGTTCTTGATGAGCACGCATTGATCGACGGAGTCGCTATCGTCGAAAGTGATGAAGGCGAATCCGCGTCGTTTGCCCGTCGCCTTGTCGACAACCATGTCCACCTTCTCGATCTTTCCATACTGCAACAATCGATATTTATTATTTTTAATTATTAAAATATATTTCGAGACTTTCCTAATACAAATAATTGGAACTGAACTATTCAATTTCACTACCAGCAATCATCACTGACAAATAAAAGAGAGAATCATGGCCATACGTGGGCGGACTTCGTAAATAAAATTTATTTGCAGAGTGACTCCAATAGAAAATTTTTTTTTGCAGAGTGAATCCAATAGAAATTTTGTTTTGCAGAGTGACTCCACACTCTTTTTGACTTTTTGCAGAGTGACTTCGTAAATTTTTACGAGAGTGCCCACGTATGATCATGGCGTCTTTGCTAAATGCCTACAAAACACCCATTCCCGCAACTATTGATATCATGTTCGACAAATGCTAGGCATGAAAAACCATTCAAAGCATATCTTTAACTTATTATTTCCAATGTTTTCTTCTCATAAATGAAGGTTGCAAACCTTGCCAAACACATCGATGAGCATCTGTTCGGTGTGGTCCTCCTTTATTCCCATAACATATAGTCTCTTGGATGGGACATTGGCTGTCTCTCCACTCGACGCATCCCTTGGCACGGCTCGTTTCGAGTCCACGGTCTTTCCATCGAAATCGTGTGGACGATTCCTCATGCACTCATCCACCTGAACAAATAGATATTGGAGACCAATGTTCATAACAAGGAAGAACAATCTCCAACAATGTTTGATCCATACATGGGCAGGCTTCGTATCATAATCTCAATTGCAGCGTGCCTCCAATACAAAATCTCTAATTTTACAGTGATTATCACAAAAAATGATCAGTTTCAACAGTAAATATTAAACAGTTTCGCTGTGCAAAAATAACAAAGAGTGCCTTCGTTATTTTTGACCATCCTACCCAGGTATGATAACAAGGAACTATCTCAAAATGTCTGATCACCTCTGCCTTGGTGGAGTATGTGACGAAGCCAAAGCATCTGGTTCGCTTCGTGTGTGGATCCCTCATCACGACAACGTCCACGAGTGTTCCCCATTGAGAGTAGAACTCACGCAGTGACTAAATGGGACATCATTATGTGACTTGAGCCAACACTTGGGCGTCGCTATCAGTGACTTTAGTACAATTGTCATTCGTCCAATGTCCGCGGAGTTATCTCGCTCACGGAGATTAGACGAATGACAATTGCACTAAAGTCATTGATAGCGATATCCTAACCAAAACTCTATAGATATTTCTGATCGCTTTTACTTAAATCTTGAATTTTAGCACTGGAATTGATTGGTATTGCAATGAAAAAGGATTGAAATAAGCGAAAAACTTTATTTACCTCTTCCGTTGTAGTCTGTGAGAGTCCTCCGATGAACAACTTCCTCCATGCTTCGGGCTCCTGGCCTCCGCGCTCATCCCTTGCCTAAAAATACAATATTCGCTAACAAAACATGGACCTGCGACCGCAAAAAACACCTCAAACCTCCTGCCTAGAATAATAAAAAAAGGTGACTAAAACTAGGCTAAACTCACTTCAAGGTTAACCATCTTGTGTTGAGCTCGTCTTCTATTCTAGTAAAGCAAACGCTTTAAAACACCCTAAAAGTGTGAACTAATGATAAACTTGACTCGAAAAAATCGTTCAACAAAGTCCCATCAATAGCGAGTTAAATTCCGACGGTAGGCTTGGAAAAGCCGCTACGGTGGTATAGTTGGATTTGCTAAAGCACTAAGTTTATCAACAGGTTTTGGAAAATAGCGTGTTTTCTTGACCGTACATCATTGCTAAAATCTATGGGAACAAAAAAGAGAAACCAAACAAGATCGAGTGCTACGTCCCGAATAGCTGAATCCGGTAGGTGCAAAGCATACAATACCTATGAAAGATGATAATTGGGCTTTGAAAAGCCTCTAAGGTGGTACATTATGATTTACTAAGGCACTAAGTTTCTCAATCGCATTTGGAACACAGCGACTTTGATTATGGGAACAAAAATAGCAACCAAACAAGTCCGAGTGATGTGTTACTTCTCGAAAGGGTGGATCGGGTACGCGCATAGCATCTAATACTTATGAATGGTGATAATTCAAAATACTAAAAGCTCGAAAACGATTTTTGAAATCATTTTCGAATTTCATTTGAAAAGCGATTGCAAACTGACGCTTGACAAGTTTTCTTCTTCACGGATGCGGTTGTTTGCGTTACGGTTGAATTTTCAACTATTTTACGGTCCGGATGAGAGCGGATCTGATAACCTTTCTCAAAGGAGATCATTCTCTCAACTGTGCAAGGTCTTTATAATCGTGAAGTATTGCTGTCGATATAAACAATAACCAAAAATAATTTTATACTTGTTCTGGCACCGCTAAATATATTCTACGAAGTAATCGGACTAGGAACAATAAATACGAGAGATTCAATAGATGAGGTCCACGCGGTGTTAGATTTGTGTGGATGATACCCATGAATTGAGCATATACTGATGATGAAGCTCTATAGTGATGACGTCATTCACTTATGAAGTAATCATCGTGGCCGTCAATAACGTGAGATCTTAGAGTCTCACGGGCTTCATTCTCGCGATGTCACTGCGAACGGGAGGAGGGGCCTAAAAAATTAGTCCCTTTTGTATAGTTCTTCCCTTTAAAAACTCTTTTCTATCATCTGTATTCGTCTACAAACGACATCTAACGCTCAAGGAATATTAATGAATTTTGCTTTGTACCTACGTTGCTGTCCTTTCTCCACAAAATACTCGATTCACATGTCTTTCGCATTTTTGATCTGTTGTCTCGCACCTTTTATGTTCAATCGATATAAATATCCCAAATTCGAACCTCGAAGCTCATGAACTTTCCGATCTTCGATGGTACTCGACTGAGTTCATTGATGTCTACGAGTCCGTCCTTGTTGGAATCGAGTGATGAGAAGGCGGTCGAAAGCTCAGCACTGCTCACCTGAAATAACATATTTGCATGTGATTTTATCTAATACCTACTATCACGACAACACTCTCTAACATGTATCTACATTTATAATAAGGTTCGTCTATCGCAGCTGGCGACAACTTTGACGTGATCTATCAAGTCCGTGCATCTCTCTTTATCTAGCTCACACTTCATTCAGCCTATCTAGAGATGTGTCACTGTCTGTCTATGTAGGTACCTCATTCCTGGCAGTTCCTTCCCATCGTTCAGGTGACAGGAACGATTTTGGGGTGCTCTAATAACAATGTTCAAATATTCCGGAGTGCTTTTTACTTATTCATATTTTTGAAACAAACAGTGAGTTAGGTACAGTATGCTCTAGGCGAACAGAAGGGGGCTCAATCAGAGCAGATGTCTGACCTTTCCGAACTTGGCAGCGAACTTTCCGATCTCAGCCAAGGTGAGTTTCTGATCTTTGTCTGTGTCCATATCAGATACCAATTGGACAGCGAGTTCACGATTCTTCTCCTCCTGCAATACTCGATTTTTTGTCGAAGAACTCTTTTCTTTTTCCATTAATTTCGACTTTCATTGTAGGGCTCTTACAGAAAATCAGTTTCGAACATTATGTTATGCAGTTTGCCTCATATCGGTTATTTAGATTTCAGTCGATATTCAGAATGGTATGCAGGTACAGTACCTGAGTCTTCGCCCTTCCTGTGTCGGTCGCTCTGTCAAACTCCTCACGGGATAGCAGACCGTCTCCGTTGATATCACCAACCAGGACCATACCGTTGATCACGATCGCGTCCACACCGGAGAACGACCTGGAATATGGTATTGAATGAGGGTACTGTAGGAAATTTTTAAAATTATATTGTTTAATTCCTTTCTACATAACGGTTTGGAGGAAAGCGGTAAATATCCGCACACGGGAGATGAATGAGAGAGCACGAGAGGGGTTGGATCGTAAAAAATAGTTGTACTATTTATTATATCACCTCTCACTAGCATCGATGAATCCGTCATGGTTCGTGTCAAGACGCTGCAAATATATAATATTTTTACATGCTTTATTTTCATCAAAGTTGATCATAATCAATAGTGATAAAAATTCTCGCATGTCTATTTACTAAATGCCGATTGCCAAATGCTTGCTTTATATAGCTTTGTCATTGTTTCCGAGGGCCCCATAATCCATAACATCAGTTGCAATGTATTCGAAAGACAATCGGGGGATCATCCCTCCGGTTATGCAGAAGAGGCAAACACACGCACAACCAGATGCCATGAAGATGATGCACAATCACCCATAATCCGACAGGTGCAAGGAACATGTAAGCTGTCTTCGGACCAAAATGATGATAATCCATGCATTTGTATTTATTCCTCTCTCATGATCTATTATTTTTGCCTTAGATACTTATCTATTAGAAAAGAACGTATTTGCTTGTCTGTGTTTCTAAATAAAGAAAATGGATTGCTCATAAAAATCGTAATATCTAAGTTTCTATTGTATGAGATGTCCTGATCCGTTTTTACCCAACTACGGTTATTCCTGCCAGAGGGAAACTCAAATGTATTATGGCCCATTAACCTCGAAGACATCGCTGTTCGAGATAACAGGCTTCGTTGAGATATCATAAGCGAGTGGGACGAACTCTGAGATGATCAGTTCCCCATCCCCGTCACGATCGTGAGAGAGGAACAGCTCTGCAAGGAGAGAATATTAATATAACATCCGAAAAAGTGCATTTATTTTTCGTTCCTTTGAAAACTAAGTTCATAATCAATCAGGTCCATATAGTTTTTTTTTCATTTCGTTCTCTCCTGCAATTTCATATCTTCAATTCTTCTCACACGTAAGTCAAAAAGAATCAGAACAGGAACAGCTGTGAATCATTCGTGTTTGCATTCAATCAAACAACGTCCAGGATCGAAGTAGTTCAGTTGTTAGGAAACTCTAGTCCGTGAAGGGTACAGTATTTTCTGATCATTCTATACGATTCGATCGCTCGGAAGAAATTAGGGAGCTTTATTAGCGATTCTCTAGTAATCCTTACGTTTTTTCTGTTCATCCTTGAGATGAAGTTTCTTTGTTGCCCAATGATTGAATTCTGTCCATGAAATGGCTCCATCTGTATCAGTGTCAACTGAGTCAAACGAGTGCACTGAAACACACAACTTCTCTTTCCTTCTCAAGCTACCGTATCCAGAACAAAGCAGAGTATGACACAAATTATGTCATGATCTAAGTAACGAGTGTCTGAGCTACCGTGTCTAACGGCACGAGAGACAGGCTCTTAAAGATTGTTAGACAGTATAATGTCTCGTCCGGATGTTTTGACTTCAATAATGACAGTATTGTTTACCGTTGACATTTGATCCAGGGAGGCTTGTCTGGGCGACTACAGCCACTGTGAGAGAACCGAGGAAGACAACGAGGGATCTCATCTGTAACAGAGGATTTAGTATGAAATGAGTCACTACCTAGAACAATCAACACGGTGACAAGTGCAAGCAGCTTTAATTAGAGGAAAACGTAAATTTGATCACAAGTAAATAAACAACAAATAAATAAAAAAATAACGCTCTTCAAATACCATGCAGGAATGTAACTTGCAATTGGCTCTAAAGGAAGTCGTGAATCAATGCGTCATCCCCTCAGTGCCAGCCATGGCTAACCAGTCGAGGGGTCACCCACCCTGAGGGCATGAAGGTGAAAGGAACAATGGGAGAGGAGGAAAGAATAAGAGAAGGGTGAAATGATTGTAAGGGTAGGAAGGGACAATGGATGTGCAACCTGTAGTTTATGACTGCCGTGTTCCTTCAATTATTGTACAGTCAAGACTTTAGTTAGGTAGGTTTGCTCAAAACGATGCGATAGAAGGATGCGATGACATACCCCTCTGGAATGGTTGGCAGGCAGAGTGAAAGCCAGTAGTGAAGACAAAAAATGACATAGTGACACACTCACTGACCAGTTTATTGCTCTTTTTTCATGGAATAGCCTCATTATGCTTATTTTACGAGGCATAATTTCAGAGCAAGACTGGGAATCCTCTTGGAGTAATTGATCTTTATAAAATTCAGGAAAGGTCGAAGAAAATCGGGAAATGACATTTCCAAAAACAATGGCGTAAGGGCTGACACAGCGGCCAGTTCGTATACGGCAGAGTTGCAGCCACGGCGAAAGAAGAATAAGGGCCGGTTTCCCACTTTTACCGTGGAAGTGGACGAGAGACCAGGGTTACGATAGAGACGCAGATGATAAAGGCACTCTCATTGCAAACACTTATTCCAGTTCTGGGCAGAGTGAAAGAGGAAGCTGCCCCCCTCGGGCAATAGCCAACTCCCCCATATACCTATCGATAGTCCATGGGAGTCACACTTTCACCTGTGCGGTTGTCTCTGTGGATGATAATTATCAGGGTGCTCCGAAAGTCATTGCCGTTTTCACAAAAATGTTTTTCAATTAATTTCAAGAAAACAGAGGGTTGTTTAAAAGTCATGTTACACTTATTGTATAAACCTATGTCCATGCTATAAGAAGGACAACTTGTTCGTTCTCCTCTAGCTGGGAACGAGGAGAATTGAATTAGTATCCTTCCAGGGCACGTATAAGGTCATGAGTTGTTGAATTCAAATGTTTCCACGAATACAAATCGGGCGACCCTAATTTTTTGGATAATGCTAGATGACAGATATGTGCATTGAATGACTTGGAGATATGTCGTCAACTTCATGTCTGTCTTTTTTCTGATGTCAATTTTCAAAATGTGAGTATGACTGACTTACAGTTATGCAGATTTTTCGTTTGATCCCTAGCTTCACCTACTTCTATAATTTTTGCTCATCCTCCAGTTAATACGTAGCGCTATATAGCATAAGATTTAAATTGAAAACACCGGCGAAAATGAACAGCCAACTCAACAGTGTCATTTTTGATCGAAAATTCGTCTTTGGGACTTTCCCTTGCCTATTCAAAGATGAGTGCCTATACAAAAACATGTCGTGGTTACAGTTTCAAGTCCAATTAACATCTTCAGTTAGTGATAGAAATAGACGTCACGAATGACCGAAATGACAGCCAGTTAATTTTACCACGCTGTCACGTTTTTCAACGAATGGTGCGGCTCTAACATGAAAACCCATATTTGTGAATTTTTCGAAATATAGATTCTGTCAAGATATATTATGCAGTGAACCTGGTAGTAGAAGCTCTAAGGAATAAATCCCACACAGGGAGCATGCACCTGCTTTATCAATGAATTTGTTTGAAATTGTTAAATGTGTTGACCTATGGTGACGAATTGTTGATTTGTGAGGCAATAACTTCCCTGTATTCCAAATTTGTTCACTGTCAGATTACTCTTGTGAAAGAGCATTGTGGCCTTATTAACCTCCATGACTGGCATTATTTTCCCATCATTTGCATTCCTGTTGCAGTACAAAATGCGAAAACCTTCAAAAATTGTGTCAAAATGATGTTGGGTCTTGGATCTCTACCATAGAACGAGAAGGAATCAATTGATGGCGTTAAGCATGGATCAAGAACGACTAGTACCCTCCATGCTGGTGGCTACAGCAAATTATCCGGAAAGCTCTTAAAGGCAGGAGAGCGTGCTAAAGTTGACGTGAAAAAACGGTAATGACTTTCGGAGCACCCTGATATCTCAAGAAATATTCAAAGGATGCAGTGTACGTACACAAGAAACAAACACAAAGGCAAAAGAAGTTTATTATTCGATTTTGTTTATGATTTTTTTGTTTTTGTGTTCCTTGAACTTATGGACTGTAGTCACAGTCAGAGATGAAGTAGAAGTCTCGTCTCGAAAAATGTAAAATTACCGATTATGTCACACTTCATCTTTGACTTTCTCACCTGGAGCTGTGAGTGAACCCTCTCCTGAGTGGTCGTCTCTTTCTCATTTTTGACAACCAATCGGGAGAAGGTAAATGATAATTCGCAATTTTCGACTCTAATCGTAATCTGTGAAACCGAGAATAGCTTATTGTGAGATATGGATAATGGCTCGTCATGGGGATACATCAGACACCAGGCATTGGGGAACATGGCATGTGGAGAAGGGAATCGAGAAAACGAATATTTGTGCTATAATGATAAAATAAATTGGATATAGTGATCCAGCTTTAATCATCAAGGGGCTAAAGTGTTTATTTCAATACTATGGCGCAATTATCCGTTTTTCATCTATACTCTCATCTAAACGGTCGTCTCTAACCATAGGAAGACAACCACTCGGAAGAGAGGAATGGAAATTTTCTTTCTTTAATTCCCTCCTCGCATCTAACAACCGATGGCAATGGGACATAATATCTCGACTATCGGTCAATATTGAGAATACGGTAGGTCCTCATTGCTCGGGTGTTCGTTGCGAAGGCACGTAGAATGCCCTGGAAGAGGATAACATTATCGATTGATTGCCCATCGATTATGGTAGCTCTCACCCTTGCATCTGGAGGCTGAAGGGATCGATGGGAGATTCGCTCTTCGTCTGGCCGAAGTACGGTCGAAGGGTCTGAAGGTCTCCTCCCAGCTCCGGCTGTTGCTGCTAAAATGAGAATTTGTGTTCTTATTCCTTTGAATATTTTTCTCCAGGCAGCCACATTGGCGGAATACCTGTCGCAGGGCGAAGACCTCCCTCTGGAGGGCCGTGATCTGACTTTGAGCCTCTCCTAGCATCAACTCCAGTTCGCGACATCGAGAGTCACGCTGTAAGTGATTCTATTTGTTCTCATTTCCTTATTCTGATTGATTGTTTCGCTCCAGAAAGCTTCTTTCTCAGCTGGTGGAAATAAGAAAGGATGAGTTCCTTTCGTATCAAAGTCTTCTACTTAGCACTTGTCTTTCTGCGTATCAATAAGGAGAAAGGAAAGTACCCAAACAAAGACTGACAAACCTGCAGCAGATCATTCCTCAACGCGGTGTTCTCGTCCTGAAACAAAATCAGTCATTTTCTGTATTTTGTGAAAACTTCGTCCTGACCACACCCACTACCGTACCTTGAGGGTCTCTTCCCTCCTCTTCCTTTCCTTTCGGGATTTCTTGGCCGCTTCGTTGTTTCGATCTCTTCTCACTCGATATCTGGAAAGGACTCATTCGTCGAGGGTCCAGTGTCGCATATGGGAACTCTTGACAGTCATATCTCATATGAGCGATCGTCTCTTCCCTTCAAAATACGACAACTCATGAGAAAATGGTGGCTGATGGAGTACTAGCGATTTCGTCTCTCTTATTAGGATTATCGTCTCCCTTTATAAGACAATGATCGGAATAAATGAGAGTGAGATCCATCAGCTAACAGTCATAGGGTGATCAGAGAGTTCCCATATGCGACTCTTCTAATCGATCTTCGACGGCCGTCGATGTTGAAGTCTGCGGGGGCAGACGACGTGATCGTTGACGAAGTCGTAGTCGTTGTTGTTGTTGAGGTACGGTAGCGATGTTAATCTGCAAGTACACCCCCCCAGCCCCTCCAGCTAGCAAAAACAAACAATTCCAAAAGAGAAGTATGTTTTTCACTACTATGAAGTCACAAGGTCATTAAACTTTGTATATTACTGTAATTATAACCCTAAATAGAGGGGATATGTAAACGCACGAAGGGTCGTTCTTGTCTCGCTTTCTTCCGCTCTTATCCGATGGGGGAGACTCATCGTACTCGGAACCTGCACATTACAACACCTCGGTCAGGCTACCATAACCCTTCACTCACCAGACTTGACAGTCGTGTCGGGAAATGCCGTGGTGGGAGTGTTTGGGAATGCAGTCGTGGGATGCATCGGCACGTACGGCATACTGTAATGCAGTTCATATTTATCCCCCATTTAAGAGCAATCTTTTGATGGGTTCTCACATTCAGTTTTGGCTACCCTATTTTTCGTATTTTCAATGCAAGAACATTATAAATACCCAAGTAATCTGTCGGATGAGATATGAGAGGTAGCATCTATGATGGGATGTCTCATAGACAGCTAGCCCGACCCTTCTTGGTCCCACTAATGCCTTCATTCCCCGTGGGCTTCAAGTCCACTGGGCAAGTCATGTCGGAGCGACACAGGTCAACTTCATTATTACTACCGAGAACACTGCCCGAGGGCTTGAAAGGCAGTTACTGCTATGCTACTAGAGTAATCCCAAAAGGGTTGGACTCACTGATTGTACTGATTGTAGGCATAGTAGTTGAAGCAATCAAGGGGAACTCCACTGGCGACAGCCGTCATCATATCCATTACGCAATACGAAAGTGATCAAATTCCTTCTCTCAAACAAGGGGGAACCGACAAGTCTCGAGACTCGGTCGATTGCGTAATCAGAGTAGACAGTCACCCAAGACCCAACCCTCTAGCAGGACACGAACTGTCTACTTGTCTGGACTCTCTCTAATCTCTCAGTCTCTCATCATAGACCCAATGGCCGTCTCTCCCTATGTCCAGTCTCTAGCCACTGGGTATGGTTTCCTTTGTCTGTCTGTACTCTCATCGATTGTCTTGTCTCTCTCTCTCTCTCTATCCTTACCTGGTTGCTCCTCCCCCTTCTGTCCTGTATTAGGTCATAGGAAAGTGCGGGAAAGGGAGGAGGATGGCTTGGGTTGTGGAGTAAGGACACGAGAGGGGGAGACCTGTACAATGGGCAGGACTTATAAGGTTACGCAATCGATACCATGTCCTGAAGTAGGATTATGTCAACTGCAAATACGGTAGATTCGGTAGGTAATTGTTTAGTAGTGTAGCTGTCAGGCCTTGTAATCATTGATCAAGAAGTGGTTCGGTTGGAAATTGTTTCAATAGTGAGCTTACACGGTTGTCTGAATGAACAGTTCCTTTGAAAGTTTCACGTTGCAATTGTCATCATTAAAATCAATTTTGGTTTTTCGATCGATCATTCCCAATCAGTCTCAATGCACAACCATCATATGTTCTTCTTCTCCTTCACAGTAACCATAAATGACATCCAATTCCCTTCCTGATACCAATCTTCCCTTCCATAATCCATCATCATCCAATATCCAATAATGATTTGCTGCTTATCTCGCTTCCTTCCCATCTACAGTATCATGGGAAATTCCAATCTCGTCTCATGTCCAATCATTTGCTAGATTATTCCACTCCAAAATTTTCAAAGAAAATATTTTGTTGGAGCAAATGAGATGCTTCACAGTTGTGATTAGAATGACAATTGTGTGAAAACGTTATGTATGTGGAATGCCATTTATTGTCAGCACGCTAATACGTGCTTCTTATCGCGAATGTTTAAATGACGGTTGCTGATTGTAAGGAGTATGGTTATCACAATTATTACATATTATGGGATATGCTTCAGAGAAGGCATATATAAAAACTTTTCTTCAATTAGATGGTCGATAGCAGATAATGATTTGTCAAAAAATAATCGAATTAAAAACCATCGTACTGACTTGAGTTACTCTCTGCTCTTACTGTATCACCAAAAGAACGAATCTAAGATTCACTGCGGGAGAGAGTGAGAATAGGGGATGAATGGAGATTACGGTATCCTCTCTCATCCCATCTCTATTCGCACAGGTGTCCACCCATCATGTCTGGACTCTCTCATCCTCACACACTCTCTCCTCACTCTGTCATCTCTCCGTCTCTCCTTCTTCCATAGTCTCTCGCCTCTCTCTCTCTCCCTCGCCATTCATAGGTATGAATGGAACATCTGCTCTTATCCCAATCTGAGGACAACGAATGAATGAATAGGCTTGTCCGGAATGAGATGTCATCACACACCCATTCATTTGTTCAGGGCAATAAAGGTGTTTCTAGGCAAGAAAAGGAGTTTACTCGTGATTGAAATTAATTGATAGGTGACAAAAACGCTATCGTAGCAGTCGTTTATCAAACTGTTTATTATCAGTCTCCCATCTCTTATCAATAACTATCGATTGTATTGAGGGGCAGTCTTTCAAAGGACTGAATCTGCACTTATCCAATTATGGACTGGATAAAAAGACGACTGCTGCAATGCCTTTGACCATTAGGACATTACCGTTGAGAGTCAAAAGAGGCTAAATCAAATTTCCTCCCAGAAGGTCCTTCCCACTATAAGATGCCCATCTCAGCGGGTGTCTTTCATCTCCTTTCGGATTGGCGCCCCCTTCATCTCTCAGCCAAAGAGTCTACCTAAGTACATAGTCCCTCCCTCGCAAGTCTTATCTTACCCACAGACCTGCGCAAAAGAGAAGGGTTGGTGAAAACATACGGTCTTTACCTAGCAGTATCCTCTTAGGAGATTTCTCAGTTCTGTGAGCGTTGCGCAATGATCTGTGTTCATCATATTGACCGCATTGTACTACTCAATCCTATGGATGTAGACACACAAAACATCCAAATCCGAACACATAGTCCTCAGCAAACAAAAGGCGAGTACTCGTTCAGAGTAATGGAGTGCCTGTTATGAGTGTTGAGGTGACAAGAGATCCTTCACCTGATCCCTCCTCATTCACACTACAGGAGGTCTCAACTCCCTCAACTAAGAATCAGAGCATGCGTCCGCGGGCGAAGAGCCTTGGGACCAAGCCCACAGTTAACGGTAGATTCCCAGCAATATGGGATAATCGTTTATTGCTAGAAGATGAGCCTCCTTTACCTGATCCGAGTACTGTGATGATGTCAATGAGCCAAGAATTATATTAATCGAATGACAGATAAGAACATACTATCGAACATACACATCATACCATTTCCTTCTCTGGCTACGGTATCCCAATCCCATCTTACCAGATCCACAAGTCCCCCTCCTCAACAACTTTCCGTAATGTGTTCAATTCGTTCATTCATTAACTTCACTTTATTTGCGTGATTGAGATCTTCTTCATCGCACAAAACACAAGAATATTCAAACGAACAGACGAATTTAGAAAATATGTCTCACTAACAACGAAGATTTCACGTCAAGTTATTACTATTATCTATTAGAGGAACAATGAGCGTGGCAAATAGAAGCTTTTCCAAAGCTTTTCACAACAACAAATCGACAACTACGAAAGTGAAACAACACAAAGACTCTTTTTCCCGAAATGACAATGAAACCGTTTTCAAACAATAACAAAATAGCGCAAATCGATCCTGTAAATATGCAGGGAGCAGAGGAAAATGTTTTTTTTCTTCTTTCATTTTCGTTTTTTTCCAATATGGCTCTCCTTTAGAAGTCGCCAAAGTGAAAGAAGCGACCGCAGAAAAGATAGGAGTTACGGTATTTAGTGATTTATTGATTGATTCTCCGCTCCCTGCATCAGTTAGTGTGTATGTATGGGCATGGGTATTTAAGTGGAAATGAAATAGTCATCCTATATCAACACTGGAGATGATAAGAGAAAAGACAGACCGGAATCGTCAAATACTCGTATAGGGAAATTGCTCATACGCGGAAAAGGACAAATGGGGACTCGATGTGGTTTTGGAGGGATTGTACCAGTGTGAAATGAATGATGATTGGACATAACAACAATAGCTAAGCAACAATGAAATGGAAAGAGAGAATTAATGAATGAGCAACGAATCCAAGATCGACATTACATCAACAATATTCTTGGATTCACCACTCAAATGGTCCAGTCGATGCGAAAGTAAAACATGCTAAGGTAGTCAAAAAATAGTCAAAACTTGCTAATCATCACAGAAACTCAAATGACATCAAAGAAAAAAGTACGATTTTCGACGCGATTAGAAAGTGGGCGGAGCTTCATGATTTTTCTTTTTCCTCACTTTTTATATCCTTCTTCTCATCCACGTAACATCGGCCACAGTGTTCTTCCAATTGAGTAATGAGAGAGCGGACGAATTGTGGGAGAACGAGGAGACCTGAATGGTAATAGCCATAGTTCAAATAGTTCATGTGGGGTGGTACGGTGTCGGGTTAGGTATGCGTTTTTGTCCACCTCTTGATATATGATCAGAGAAGACCACGTTAGTTACCGTATGTGAAACATGCTACCGTACCCTACAGTACTCACCGACAATCTTCTGATCCTGATCTGTCCTCACTCGAATGACCTGCATACGAGATGCCCTTCTGTCCCTCGCACCAGATGACAACACTTCCTCCACCACAGGCCACACGGACAGAACCTGAATGGAAATGTACAGTACTCTCCAGTATTCTACAGCAGACCTCCCAGGAGACTATTTATATTTTTATGTCCACCAAATTATGAACAAACAACAAGAATACTATCCGTCATCACATCTGCTGTGCCACCTATTACTTCCTTGTTTCAGAGAACTCTCAAATAATGAGGAAACTCGCAAGTAGTGATGTAGTCATAATTCCCATACAAAATTTGATAAAGCATTAAAAATCATTCGCCACACTTACGTGTTTCAATCAGATACCATTTATGCCGTAATCACTACAACCTGATACCGTAATCCCCCCTCCCCCCACTCACAGATCCAGCCAGTACGAAGTACGTCCTTGTCCTCCTTCCAACCTCACAGTAGACCCCTGCTGCCTCGTTCTTGCACTTTCCGTGCACATACGCGTGCTGGCAGAGTTGGTTCGAGCCTGAAGAATAAACAAAATACCGTAACCCTTACAAGGCACTGATTTACTCTGTATCAATGACATCACTTCTAATTCCAAACGCTACTGGAGGAAAAGAAAATCCTTAAAACGAAACCTGGGAACTCCAGGTTTCATTACATGTGTTTGAACGGCATCAGAATACCCCCCCCCACATCAGTCTGCACAAGCGCAAAGTGCCTTTCAAACAGGTCAAATCCCATTCGTAATCAACACCCTCCAACCTTCATACTGTGCCTCCCAGATGGGCTTGGCCTCCTCCGCAGCGACCTTCTTGAATCGCTTGCTCAGCTCTCCGAACGTCTCCAACTTGGCTGAACGTCCGGTGGATGGACGAGTGACGGCGTACAGACTGCAAATGGAACAACGTATTCATCGCACATTGAAAGGGAAAGGGCAAGCATCATCGTTCATATGCAAGAGTGGCCACATATGACAACAAGCATCATGGGATAATCAGCATAGGTGATTCTTTCCTTCGCACAACCACCAGGTTCTATTTGGGATCGTCAAAACAGAAAACGTCGTACCGTGCGCCAGAGTCGAGTCGCTTCTTGCCGATACCGTATACGAGTGCGGCAATCTTCTTGCCCTTCAGACCAACCGTAGACGTGTAGAAGCCATCCTGAAACAAGGCAATTGTAAAGTGTTGGTGGTATCTAGGGATTCCAAGCAGCCGCTTAACCGATTTTCGGAATTTTGGAGCAAATTTATGAATGCTATGAAACATACTTCTCTCAAGTCCTTCCACCCAGCTCAATAAAAGCAGTTTTAATAATACAACGGAAGGTATTACTGGTTTATCAACGACATGGTCTATTTATGAATTTGCCCTGAAACTCACTTCTCCCGTGTTGTGGTCCTTCCAAATGGAATGTGCGTCCTCCCAACTCACTCCTCGTTCCACGCCAATCTGAATAGAGGTGTTCCAATGGTTAGCGATCAGTGATAAATAGCGGAACTATTATACATTTCAGGGTATTTTGGAACATTTCACATAAGATAGTGAACAAAGAGCTGTTCCAAAATGCCGTGTTTACGGTGTCAAATAGCGATTGAGGAATGTTAATCATACTGTAGTGTTCTTACAAATAGCTGCCGTGTACCTTGTTCATCTCCACTCTGAACGATCCCTTGTCTCTTCTTCCCAAGAACACTCTAGTCTCCAACTTGCGCACTTGGTCTCCGCCCGTACCGAGATCTATAATAATCATGATATGAAATTAAAATTACTGTAAGCCAGTGTGATTAATCACGATGTGTATAACGGCAAATCATCTCTTTGGCCAATATGACGTCTTCAATCGATACAAAGTCGAGAAATTCGGATAGTTTAAGAAAACTGACCCATGATTCCCATATCGTATGTTCCATCGTGTTTCGACTGCTGTATCAACTCTGCCAGAATGTCCGAGAAGTACGCAAAGAGAGCATTCTGTGCGTGCACCGGAAGTCCGAGGATGCGATTGAGGAACTTGGCTATTGTGGATGCGTCCCTGAATAGGGGAAGGATGACAAATTACAATATTCGAAACCTCTTTGTTTCATCCTACTACCTGCCATATGTTTCAGTGCATTTATTCAACAGCCAGGAAGCAAACATATTTGCTAAATTTATTATTTAGTAATACTCTCTCGGTGTTCCAATGCAATTGTTATGAAGAAGAGAAATAGGGTTCTACAAGAATCGTGTCATCGAGGAATATAGGCATGTCTCAATCTCCAGATATGTTCCGTTACATCTACGTTCATTTCGCTTGAAAAAAACATCTATGTGATTCGCGGTCTCTATATTTATTTATAAAAAATGAAGAACACATTTCTCAATGGGTTTATGTTCATCGATTCAAAATTAACGAGTATTATATTCCATAAGGACAGAAGCAATAAGACAGTAGTGATTACAGTCATTGAAAACCCCGTTCCATGTGCTACTGACCTCTCAATGGAGAATACTGCAAGTGGAGAGGATGGATTGGTCTTGGCAGGCACTGACAGTACTCCCACTCCCTCGAGATATACTCTCATATCTGAAATGGAGATTTCCTTTTCTTTGTCCTCTCTCTAATGAATATGAGCTGCAATCCTCCCATCTTCAGAATACAACCCAGCAAATTAATTGATTCTATTTCCCCTAATATTCTCTCTCGTCATTTCAGACCGCAACGCACGGGAATACGCGTTGCGGTGGTAGATCTTATACCGTACCCTGGAAGAAGTCTCCCGGTTTGTAGTCTTCGGGTGGAGGCAGGAGGGGAGGATTGATCTGGCCAATGACCGTCCGAAGCAGCACGTCCAGAGCATTGCGACCGTATCTGAGAACATAAATTGTCTCCATCCATATAGATCAACAAATAGGATAGCATATTGCAATGGTGGGCACATACGCTGAACATGTAGCTTAGCGTTAGGTATGTGAACTTTTATAAGGATTTGAGATTGAGGTTGGACTCGGCATTACATGTAGATGAATCTCAACAATTTCAACTATCGCAAAACACAACGAATCACGAGTTGAACTTTAGGAGGATTGTCAGAGTTCCATTAAGTAATACACATAAAATGTTATATTTTGTCTTCAAGTGTTGAGAGCATGAAAATACGAATAATTATAAGTTGTTCTTGTAAGCTTTGCGTCAAACGAATCAATTGCGTTAAATTTTTCTTGACGACTACATAGAAGACATGAGACATGTACTCACTTGGTGTCAAAGTTGAACTGCGACAGATCTCTGCTCTCGGTTGCCCTTCGATCTCCATGTGTCAATGCACCCAGAGACTCCAATCGCTTGGCAACAATCGAGGCGAATCTTAAGAAATTTATTTTTGAATGATACCACAGGTATGTATCTATTAGGGGTTCAAAATCGGTAAATTTTTCGTCATTCTTCTCCGCTACGCAGTTGTCTATCAGGGAATGAGATAACCGCTCTGCGAAGAAGAATGACGGCACATTTACCGATTTTGAACCCCTATTATCTATCTCGATTAACAAATTGAAGTCTACTAAAGAGAACTTGCCTCGGTGTTTGGGCTCTTACACTATATATACCTAGCCGTTCCCATAAAGTCCAAGACAGAATATCCCCTCACCTCTTCTCTCCTGCCAACTCCGAGATGAGAAAGATGTACTCCGGGGCACTCACTTGGTTGGAACGATGCGTGCGACCTATAAATGGATTTGTAAATGTAATCCTACTAATCAATCAAGAACTAATCACAGATGTATCATGTTGTGGTGAAATAGGCACACTGTACACTTCCACTGAAAATTACCGGCGCGAATTACGGTATTTTCCGCGGAAATTTTTTTCTCTGTACTCTCTCACTCCTTCACACTCTCTTACTCTCACTCCGTCGTCCTTTTTCGAATAATTTTTTTATATCTCGAGAATAATTTATATAATTTTTTGTTTTCATGCGGTTTTCAATAACTTGGTGGCGCATTATCAGAACACCACTTTCATGACATAGTTTAATTTTCGGCAGCGTAAAGCTTAAAACTAAGGTAAAAAGTGAATATTTCAGTATCTTAAATGATTGTCCATATAGCGCATGTGATCATAAACTGTCTAACGAGCAGAGCAAAAGTCTATGAATAAAAATCACTGGCAACGAATATATTTTAAACTTCGAAAAAAGGCTAGTGATGTACGCTCTCAACAAGTATTATTATAGCAAACTAGAAGCAAGAAAGACACTATAAAACCATATTCTTCTACGAAATCAATACGAAACGCCACACGCGAAGTGAAATTAGGTCTAATCATTATTACAAATTCACTATTTTTCGAACTCCAAACGCGAAAAAATTACGGTAAAAAGTGTCTATCGGTAAATGAAATCGAAATTTGAACAAAAAGTACTGTAGCGCAAGGGCAGAGACGCAGAGACAGAATCGCGACTCTAGCAGCATTTTTGTACTGCAGTGTAGGCACTTGAGCCGTTTCCTTTTCACCATTACGGCGCAAATGTCCATGGCGCTTCTGCACTTCGTCCGTCTTTCAAACGTTAAGAAACCGCAACATTCACACTGACCGAACTGCTGAATGGCCTTGTCTGCAGACCACGGCAACTCGAGTGTGATGTGCACACGACGTCTCATGTTGGGCGCACGACGATCAGACTACAAAGACAAGGCATCAAACTGCAAACTTCGCAAAACACACCTGCAGGGAGATACCGGAACTGGCCGCCTCAGAGATGATGGCAATGTACTTTTCGCCCTGTAAATATGATCGATTGAAATTGGGAAATATCGGGACAATTCGAATTTGTAAATGGTGCTAACCTTCATGAACTTGTCCTTCTCATCCATGTTCATCAATTCCAATGGAACGTCAGCTCCAGCGTGGCGCAGTTCGTATTCGACCTAGGAATGAAAAGGATGAATCATTCCTTCCTTTCCCTTCCTCTTCCACTCACTTCTCCATCTTCTCTCTGCACGATTCGACCCTTCCTGCCAGTCATCTGAAATCAAATCATACTTCCCATCACTTACTGGACGCACAGCTATTTTATTAACATAATTTGAAACTCCTCATTAATTACATACCCACGCACTATGGAATTAGCATTGATAAACCATTATTTCCAAAATGAAATGCATGAGACCTTATTCCAACGACCTTTTGACCACAGAACTATTATGAGACACTATCTGACTGGATTGATGTTTTAGACCAGAGGCTTGGCACAGCGGCAAAAATTAACCCCATCTGAAACTTTTCCCCCTGACTAATTCGACCATACCCTGACCAGTCTCATTGTCTGAAAATGACAATGAAAGGTAGGAAAAATCGTCAAAGTGCGGACTCGAAAAATCTAACTTTTTTGTTTGGCGTCCTAATCACACAGAAGTATAGTGTTTCGGAATCCTCTCGATGAGATAAGACTTTTTACAGTTGACACCAACACCGTAAAATCAAAAATGACAGAGTTAGGTGCCCACATCTCCATTCGAACTCGATTTTCACTATTTAGAACATTCAAATGTGCACTTTATATTTCAGAAATGAATTCTCCTGGTCATTTTACGTACCCTTGGATACATCTCATTTGAAAATCGATCAGATAGGTTCGACTAGCACTGACTGCACTAAACAACAGCAGCTGACAGTACTAGCGGTAACATAGGAAGCTTCCCATAAACAGAAATACTTTTCTAATCATCGGGCAAATATGCAAAACTATTTACCGGATCAGGGGATCGAACCTGCAAACTAAGAGCCTAGTGATGTAGTCACCGCACTACCATTGTTTGGCGCTGACAGTGCTAGTCGAACCTATCTGATCGCTTATACGAGGTCAATGGGCTACCGATTTTCAAATGAGATGTATCCAAGGATACGTAAAATGAACAGGAGAATTCATTTCTGAAATAAAAAGTGCACATTTAAAAGTTTTAATTAGTGAAAATCGAGTTCGAATGAAGATGAGGGCACCTAACTCTGTCAGTTTTGCGTTTACAGAGTTGGTGTCAACTGTAAAAAGTCTTATCTCATCGAGAGGATTCCGAAACTCTATACTTTTGTGTGATTTGGACGCCAAAGAAAAAAGTTAGATTTTTCGAGTCCGCACTTTGTCGATTTTTCCTACCTTTCATTGTCATTTTCAGACAATGAGATATGCACCACTGATCTGGGCATGGTCGAATTAGTGAGGGGGAAATGTTTCAGATGGGGTTAATTTTTGCCGCTGTGCCAAGCGTACTTCACTTCTGTCAGATAGTGTCTCTTATATTAGTGTGATTAAAGTCTTGTAGGTAATTTCATATGTCAAATCTCTATTTCAAAAAAAAATATAATGAAATCTCATATTAACTACCACTTTTTGGTCGCACGTTCAATATAATAGCCCGTAAATAATCTTCTGTTGTCAATAGTGAAGCGAATTGCGACGGACAATATGAAACAATTTTAGAATTTACCGTCCCCTTTGCATACCATATCCTCCTGACAGTCTCACCTCAGCCACAAACTCGGGTCCTCCTAGGTCGTCAATCAGCTGATCGAGAGTGTTGGTAGGCAGATTGGGACCGAGTCTTTCCACAGCAGCCAGTAGTTCAGCCTAAGAAACATACACTACCGATAGGACTTATGAAGGAGTTGTTACTATATGGAATCTAACCGAAGCTATCGCTAGTAGAAGAGGTTAGAATCCGAATACGATATTCTACTATCCTTTTTACTTTGATTCGAGTACCGTACCTTGACCATCTGCGGATTGATCGAGTCCGGATCTCCATCACAGAGATGTGAATCGGCCATGAAATCGGACGCCGTCTTCTTCTGAAAGCGAATCTCTTTATATGATGGGTCAAATTTAAGCTAGAGGAACATCGATCATTTTTTGCTCGATAGAAAAGAAATATCATACTTCGAAATTAGAGTCATTTACAAGAACATCATGTTGCGCAAATCAGCCATGTTGCATTCATGCTCTCTTATGAACGTACATTCTTGTCAAAGGCGAAACAACAACGGATGAGTTGTGATCGAAAATTGTGTCAAAATGCATAAATTATGCTTGTTTGCGCGTTCAACATCATCTCGTTAATCAACATGAGATCAGTTGCTATGAAGATGCTGACTGGGTAAATGGGTCAATCCCGACTGCACTTTTCATTTAAACATCCCTTTTAGAGTATTCCATATCTCTAATATACAACCCCAATACCTACCGTAGCATCGGAGGTGATCTGTCTGGTCGCATTTTTCCTCTCCTTCATCTTTTCCATTCTCTTCTGCAACCTTCGCTTCTTCCTTCTTTGTCTTCTTCTCTTCTCCTTCCTCTTCTCCAATGCCGCCTCAAATAAATCAATACACCGTTAGGTAATACTGTCAGATCGCAACGCGTGAAGTGACGCATTGCGTAGATTTGAATCAGGGGTGTGCAAAAAATAATTTTCAAAAAATAATTTTTTGACTTTTCCCAAAAAAAAACCAAAAACTGCACACCACTGATTTGAATGATTCAAAGTGCCTCACCCTCCTATCCTCATCATCATCGTCCTCCCTCTTCTTCTTGTTCTTCTTCGGAGAGTCATCCACAACCTGTTGCTTTTCTGCCCATGGGTCTTCTGAAATAATATTCCCATTTCATTGTAATGATTCATCCTTTGCAATGTTTTTAAAATAACTAAAACAATTCGCTAATTCAATAGAAAACAAATCAAGTGATGTGAAACACATGGTCAGCCTTGAGTCCAATATTTTCAAATTTTGTGGTTTATTTAGGGAAAAGATAATGGCAATTTCCCAACGAATTAATAAGTGCCTCACGTCGTGAGAAGTCCATATTGAAGATGTCCAATTCATCATCCGGCCCTTCCTCTTCCACTTTCACTTCCGGCTCCTCTTCCTTCACCTGCAAATGACAATGTTACCAGCAGATACAGTACCCCCATACAGTATGAAATCAAAGTGATGGATACAGTAACCCAACAATCGCAGTGGGACCCTCTACCTTCTTGTTCTCATCGTCGCTGCCGTCGTCGTCATCTTCACTGGACGATTCCGCCTCGGCGAGAAGTGCCTGCAAACATTCCAAAAACAGGATTAGTTTAAAATTGACGATATTGGAAGCAAAGTAAATTACCAGTTGGCAAATTTATCTCTCCAAATATTTTATTCCGTTTGAATATAATTTGACTACCTGCAGCCAATCATCGTCGTTCTCTCCCAACTTGAACTCCTCCGCTTCCTCCTCCTCCTCCTCCTCATCCGAGAACGGCCTGCAATCAATGGCCTAACGTTCCGATCATTGACCGCAACGCGTGAAGCGACGCATCGCGGTCGGATTGGAAACTGACTCGTCATCGTCGAAGTCGTCGTCATCCTTATCATCGTCGTCGTCCGAATGGTCACTGGATGACGTCGTGTCGTTGCTGCCGGCTGCAAAAAGTATCCATTTTCACTAGCAAAACTAGGTGATTTGATGTTTCATAAGGCATCTTGCCCAGAATTAAGTAAACCAAGATGGAAATGTTCAGTCTATACTAGGGTTGGCAGTTAGTGTACGAAATCAGTTATGTTTCACTGACTCTATAAATATAAGTTATATAGCATCCGTGAAACATAACCGATTCCGTACACTAACTGCCAACCCTAGTCTATGTGCACATGTGATTATTTGTCTCTCTGCCATCACAAGAATTCAATCAACAATCAAATTTCGATTGCAATCGCATCATCTCGTTCTCATTGTTAGATAAAGCAAATGTTGAATCGATACACTAGCTTCTACGTCTTCGCGATCGGTGATTTTTTGTGTCACGGTTCTCACAAGATAAGCGGCAGAGATCACTTGCGTTACATTGTGTTTCTCGGGTTTGCAGAAATGCTCATTATAAAAAAATATTCAATATTCTAACCATTTGACTGCCCCTACGTATTAGAGAGTTGCTGTCACTCCCTCACCACAACACACCCAATGTTACTGTTACTTGCTCTGACTTCAAGGATTTCAACTTCAAGGAGCAGCTTGATAGGGAAAAGACAAGAGAGCCATGGTTATTGCCGCAATAATAGTGAAATTTTGCGTTTGCGTTGTCGTCAGTCTCGTGGCGAAAGTGTCCTTCCAAACAGCTGGCGCAAATATTCATGGCTCTCTCCTCTTTCGCCCGTTTGATGGAGGCACCAAAAAGCAGCTCCATCACCATGCATTGACTTTTCAGAATATCGGTACCTTGCTGTCTCTCACTCGCCAACATGTGAGGTAGTTATATTACACAATTAATATCAAATAGAAGTTCAATTCCATCGCTTCCCCAGTAAAACTGCCATTTCTCACTATGCAACTTTTCTCTTTGTGTACGTATGTCACATACGGTATGTGGTTTGTTGTCTCACGCTCATTACTAGACTATCGGTCACAATGAATAGTAATCAATACGTTGTTCAGAACGGCCACAAAATACAATTTCTGCTCCGCCCCATACCTCTCTTTCCTCTCTTCACCCGTGGTTCTCCATAGTTTCTCTTGGTTCGAGATGTGGATGGACCCAGTCCCAGTTCCTCCAACACGTCCATTCCATCTGCACGAGGGGCTTCTGAATAGAAAGACATTATGAGATATGAGATAACAGCCAAAACAATTGTCAACTACTACTAATCATAGGCTATGATGAATGACTGCACAATCCGAACAGTAACCATCCATTGCACAGTTTTCTATTATATAATGCGTTTATCATGCATAAAACCACTGGGTGTGTAGAGGGGATGGATAATTGAACAAAATAAATGAGCACTGCAATAGTGTATATTTTTAAAAATCAAATTTTCTGCTGTATCTCACCCTTGAGAAAGGGATAATGACATGTTATCTGCCTCATCTCGAACCGCTTACTATTACGGAAACTAAAGCGCATCTGTTTCCGCCTCTGCGCATATACATCTTTTTGGTCAGAAATTAGCACAGTGAGAAAAGAGCTTGCGTATATTCGTGCATTTTGGCATAGTTCACTGATGAACACAAGCTACAATATTCGCTGAAAAATATAGACAAGTCAACACTCACTTTTCCTCCTCCTCGGTTCTCCGTCTCCAAACATCCTGTCAAAGTCTCGGAAGATGTCCGTTGTGAAGTCACCAGCCATCGGAAAGTGCTTGTCGATCAGAGACTGAAGCACGGCCCTGAAATATCATCTCTCTTGTTGTGACAAATCACACTGTTCCTCCCCTCTTTTTTTAGCTATTTAATGTGAGCAGTAGCCTTTCAGAGATAGGAAATCATTCAATGTGATATCTCCACTCGTCATAGGTATTTTTTAAAGTTAATCACTTCTGACCAACGAAATCGGCTGATAATAAGCGAAGAACATAAACTCGAATTTACATAGGGACCCCGAAGTTTAAACCGACTGGTCTATCTCACGCTCTGAACAGCCCTTGTAAAAGCTCCCAGGAGAAAGAAACAAGGACAAAATGCAAACAAATATCAAAAAGAAGCCTACTTTGCAGTGGATACGAATTCGGTCAGCTCCCCTCCCATATCGTCAATCGCCTCCAGTGTTCGTGCCTCACCAGTCGACTGCAGACCGATCACCACACACTTGGCTCCCTGCAAAATCAACATTCTGACTCAGCAAACTACTTTCTGGGATACTGTAGTCATGTATCTACAGCAATTACACCATCTGCAAGAGGTATGAATACTGTAGCTACAGTAACCGCAAACTCACAGCAATGGCCTCTCTGCTGATCTGTACGCACGCGTCCACCTTGGCTGCGATACAGAGATACTTGAAGAATCTGAAACACAAATCATACGGGTTTGGGTCAATGCACCCGAACCTCTGATGACTGGCCCAGAATTGGCCCCAGATATGCTTGCACGTCAGTCGATCCTCGTCGTCCATCTGCGACAGTACCAGCTGCAAGAGACCAAAGATCAAACTATAGAACACGAAGAGATCAAAGATCAAACTCCACCGACCTGGAACTGTCTGCGCACTTCCATCCACAGCTTGACGGACTCGTCATAGACACGAACGAAAGAGGGGGACAACTGCACCTCCTGAGGCGAGCAATTCGGGTTACTGTACCTGCGGTGTGCTACCGTACCTGAATGGTGAAGTTCACACCACGGAACGACAACTGACGAGCGAGATACAAGCCTCGTTGCTGTAAAAAAAGTAGTTATAAGATACAGTATCTTTAATACCTGACTCTCGATTAGTACCCTGACAACCTATTCAAGTATTAATTAAGATGCATATTGAAAAAGAGGTCTCAAGTATGGTGCATACTCCGCTGGTTCGCAAATAGCAGGAAATCAATTTTGAAAATGAACTGTTAACGATTTGGATTATAACGGAAGGAATACAGTACTCCATACATTCGTGGTGCGACGCCACTAACCTTCATGTCCATGGCGACAATCTCCATCGCTCCCACTCCTCTCTTCTCGACTGCGTTGATGAACTCGCCAAAGTCCGCGAATGACTGTCCGGGCCCCCACAGACCGAGTCGAGTCATGTACGCCATGTTACGAGGCTCTGTAAGAGACAATGATCAATACAACAGTTTCACTTTATTCTCACAACTTCTGACTGTGAGCAAACTATTATATTTATATGAAATGAACGGAAAATTAGTTGTATTGGTTTTGAACATCATTCGAAAGGTTAATGCCATTAACTATGTTAATGGTATTCTGCGACACCGAATCGCCTTTTGCCAGAAATTTTATTTTCAAACTCTCAATTGGTGATTTGCACTTTGAATATCGCTATTTGTATGAAAGTAACATACCAGTGGCTCCAGTGGCAGATGCATACACGACTCTCGCCTTGGGAAGGGCTCGTTGCAGTTCGAGTACCTGCAAAGGGAAGATAAGCCATTTGCCATGACTCTATTTGAAACTAAATGATTATCCATCCAAATGAATTCCTCTATTCTCACTATCAGCGGTTATATCAATCCGTGTAAGATAACACATTAATTCTCAGCAGATAGAAGGTTAGAGAGAATAGTGAATGAGATACCGTACCATTTGTCCAGTCTTCGTCGGCTTCGCACCCGTCGTGGGCACCAGATTCTTGGCCCTGTGACACTCGTCAAAGACGATGCAGCCATCGAAGTCCTGCAACAAAAAAGTTTCAGAATGTATCGTTATGCGATCGCAAGATAAAGAAGGGCAATAACATCTTCATAACTGGTAGAGAAAAGTTGCATATAAGATTTACGTTCCTAGCAATAAGACATTCATCTCTGCCACTTTCATTTCACTCAAAATCAAGGAAGGTTAGATTTCCAATAGGATGTGGCATTTAGGGATAAAGTGCAATATTTTTAGCCTCTGCGCATTAGAGACTCATTATCTTTCGCTCATAATAGACAACTGGTCCGAATGAGTGAACAGTAGGGTGGCACATGCCAGGCCCGGGATTCCCGGAGAAGAATGAATGGCCAACCCCAAATGGACGAATGAAAAGAAGGATTCATGTCCCATATGGGACAAGACGACCGAGATAGGCCAAACATCGCAAAGAATAAGCCTGCTTGTCCGATATGGGACAGGTATCCCGAAAGTTCACTGACCAGTCAACTTTTGATGTACTTCATTCCCGAATGCGATACCCTAATTTCCAACGAACTCACCACCCCCAGCCATTGAATGAGCTGTTTCAGTCTCGATTGATACTTCCTCTTGGCCGTTCTGCACTCTCCAATGAGAGACGAGTACGTCGCGAACATGACTCCCTGAATCAGGGACAATTGTACATTCCCGCCAAAAACAAAATTCAAATTCAATTTATGTGCATGTACCGTACCTTCTTGACCTCTCCGTTCTCCTTTCCCGAAATCTTCGAGTACTTCATCTTGTTCAGTGCATGTACCTGAAGAAAAACTTTTAAATGCATTTAAAATATTTAAATTAAAAATAAATTAATCCTTACTTGTATATTTCCCGCTCCAATGTCCCTTAAATCTCGTTCAGCGTCAAATTTCAAGTCATTACTCACGGACAACCAGAGGGCTCTGAACACAGAGGATTATTCAACCTCATACGATTAACATCCGATATTGCAGAGAAGAAATGGAGGACAAATAGCTTGTCGTGGATCCAATCCTCTCCACTTGAAAATTATTGAAAAAGCTATTGTGCAAGAGAATCAGCAAGAAACAGGGCCTCAGACTCTCAAACCGACCTTCTCCTTCCCAGGAGGTAGTTCTCGAAGATGATGCATGCTACCGTACGACCTTTTCCGACTCCAGCACCGTCGCCTTGACAATTTTAGGATTTGAATTTTCCCGCCAAGATCATTTTGATGTGTAGGCTTACCTATGAGATATCCGAGTCTCTCTGCGTTCGGCATGAAGTTCTGGTGCATCTGACACGCGTAGATGACAGCCTCCAGCTGCAGGGCAGAAATGGCTCCCGTATCGATCAACTGAATACGGCATGATTGGGCATCACATCGAAATCGCATCAACAATAGTAACAAGCTCTTACAGTAAACAAATGCTTCTTCTGCGTGTTACTTCTGCTTCGGTACTTACAATAAGCAAAGTGCACTCACATATTCGGGAATAGTCACTTGATACTTGACATCGGGAGGGGCGACACTGCTCAGGGATGCAGTTTCGACCACTGAACATTCGAGTCTCATCAATGACCATAGGGAGTGAGACATTTCAAATAAAACTTTAAAAGACAATAGTGCTGTTGACATGGACGACCAGATATGATATTCAACCATCAACGGCGCTGTTTTCACTTTCATTGGTGAAAGTATTCCAGACATGAAACATACCTGAATCAGGATGAGCGAGTCCCGATCGCAGCTTCGCCGGTCGGTAGTCTGCGTACGTCTCTGCATGGCCAAGATTCTCGTCCTGCAATTGGGCAACTTCATGCATGTCAATTGCGCATGCGCAGAACGCGTGACACGCCAAGTGCGCAGAGTGCCTCCCTGACCTCTTCATCGATCTCGTTTCGCTGTGTTCGCGTTGCTGCCATCTGGATGGCCTTCTGCATTTCTTCCTTTGCTGTGCGGCCCATTTTGGGAAGAGCGGGAGAGGGAGCACCCTCAACAACATTCAATGTCAATTTGAAGCCAATTCATTTTCTGTTGCGAAGTTCAAGCTCTCTTTCCATTCACATATTAATTAAATCATATTCCGAAAGCATCCATGATAGGTGGGTTAAATTCGCTCGATTTATAATGAACATACGTACCTGGGCACCCTTTGAAGGACCTCCAACAGAGGGCGAAGACAACTGAAATAATTAATAATGAAATGGAATTTTCAAGCACATGTCGTAGTCAGTCATTATTTAATTTGGTTAGAATTCTACATGTAGGCAGTTAGTGGCGGAACCGATGCGGGTTTAAGTTGAAGCAAGGAATCCAAATATATAAAAAAAATCTACAGTATAGGAGTACAGCTGTCCATACGTCCATGCACTCCCACCTTTCTCCAAGAGATAAGCACCCACCCCATTGGCTCCATTCTTCCTCTTGACATCCAGATCCTTGTCAATCTTGATCGTCGGCTCTTGACCGAGTAGGCCGCGGGGCATGGGGGAATAGGCAGTCTGAAGACGGCTATTTCAATGACATTATGAGATTAAGAATATCAGAGCGATTGGCTCATTATGCCCTCTCTCCTCTTATATAATCGTTGCTACAAGGATCTAACCGGAGAATTCCGAGTGCCGAAATGCGGATTTCTAGAGAATAGAACCATTTCAAATCCCGCTATTTCGCTCGAAAGTCAACTCTGTGCATGAAAAACGTGAAAAAAACTCGCAAATGAAGGCTGTGGAGGCAGTTGTTGAGGAAGAGCTCTGACTGCTGAACCAAAGCATATTTTATCAGAGATTCTTCTTGTTTCGTGATGCCATCAAAACAAGAAATATGGCTTATCTCCACCAAAGAACATTAGTATTGCTTCAAAATTATATATCCAACCAAATATTGATACTTCTGATGAGAGAATAAGCAAAAGAATTGAACGCTACGAAAACTCGTACCACTTCCACCGGCAACGGGAGTCCTTCCCGCGGGATTGTAGCCGATAGCGCCCCTGAAATAGTTGGTTCATCAAGAATAGGTAATATTCCTTCGACGAAGTAGCTAGCAAACAACCTCATGAGTAATAGTAACTGATTTGTTAAGACTACCACTACCAAGACTATTCATATCTTGTGCGAATGAAATGAGCATTCAGTTGGGCGATTGTGCGCATCAACTGAATACGCAAAGATTACTCGAGAAACAGTGCGAGGGGAAGGAACGAACGATCAATCAAGAAGTCTATGCGGATCCCATGACCAACATCACATCAACAAATTCTCGTTCTTTCGTTGTTACCCATTAGAAGCGACAGCTCTCTGTGTTGGCTACGATCAGTTTTACATGCCTCAAGGAAATCATTGATCATCCAATCCACTCTACTGCAAACTAAACCCGACTAAGAGTGCGAAAGACAAGAGTGCTATAATAGTGAAATGGACATATGCGTCATCAATTCAATAATCCATTTCACCACTATGGCGTTCTTGTCTTTCACCGGACTCCATATTCTCTCCATAACTTACCGTGTCCTATTGGCTGCCAAATGCGCGCCGCCTCGTGGAAACGCCGACCGTTGGTACGTTGTATAGCCTGAAAATTGCAAAGTATTAAACTTTTATAGTTTCTTCCATTTGTCAAACATGACATTGACAAATGCCTTGACTTTAAGACCAGTGTGAAACATACTATTCGCGGGTTGCGGCTGCGGTGAAGCAGCTGTGACGAGATTCGACGTACGCTGCTGCAGGTTACGGTAGCCGCCTGGAGTGGAGTGCGGAGAGAAGGCTGCAAATAGGCTATTTTTATAAATTCCGGGAAACGAGAGAGTATTACTTCAAAGCTCTTTCATGGAATGATAAGCGTAATGGATAAGAGAAAAGCAGCAGGTTTAAACGAAAACTTTCTAAAAATACGAAAGGAGCCTACTAGAAATGCGGCTGACTCCGGGTTGGTTGGACGAGAGAGTACTGGGACTATAGCGATACCTGAAGCATCATACTCCACATTTCATTCTTTGGAAAGAAACAGAGAATGTCCAAGCATTTAAGGCCTACTATCGATCATAGATTAATCGTTCGTAATCACGAAAAGGCAAGAATAATCGAGAATCAAGGGAAATGTGTTATAAAAAGATGCTCACTCTGGTTCCATGGTAATAGGAGAGTGGTCTGCGGATCTGCAATCACTCACATTACACCGTATAAAAATGATGTCTAATAGAACCAGTAAACTAAAAACGAAAAAAAGCTATTTGATCAACATGGATTCACCGTTTCCTTCGACTAGTCAAATAAGCAAAATTGCCTCAATGTCCAACCTTTGCATGTACGGTGCTCGTTGGGGTATGCCACCGTATGTTGCCTGCCGTCGCACCATTCCGCCCACGGGCAGTCGTCGCATTACAGTACCCGAGGGGCTGCCACGCAGGGCAATCGTACCGGAACCAGAGAGTGAGTGGGCGGGGCTTCCACCTGGAGATGACGCCGCAGAGTGAATTCCTTGCCGATACACTGCTGATCCTGAAGTAGAAATATTTTTGTCTTTCCGCTTCCACTACATACACATGTTCCAACGATAAGCATAAAATCTCTGTTTCATCTGTCTACTATTTTTTAAACCAAGACACTGCAAAACGGCTGATTTTATGTTTCCTAGAGCAATCAAAGTGTGTGAATTGTGTTCGGCATTAGTACCACAGCATTGTAGTAGTCTTTTAGGAATGTGACAATTGGGGACCTTCCTATGCTTATTGAATGAAATACATTCTCACCAGCCGATACTGTAGGAGTATTCGCTCCCTGTCTCACGACCACGATCCTCCTCGGCTGCTCTCCGGGTCTCCGTCGTACAACCACTTGTGTTGTGCCGCCGGCTAAATGACAATCGATCAATATCGTACTCAACTGATATTCAATCAATACCGTAATCAGATTAACTATTGACGATAATCAATGTGTTTCACCTCCATCCACAGCCCGTACTGTTCCAGCTACTTGCTGCTGCTGCGACTGTTGTTGAACTGCGACTGTAAAACACCATTCAATGCATGTAGAGTAATTGACAGTGAGAATACACTCAAATAATCATAAATGTGACTCAAACGACCATTGTGCCCAGGGACAAAATAGTACATTTCCAAACATTTCCTCAGAAAAAATCACATAAAGGGGGGGGAGGGGGGGGGGGGGGGGGGGGGTGGGG